>OZ038452.1:31340133-31357333 GCA_964036195.1 Sphaerolaimus hirsutus
TTTCACAAGAAAATTTTTGAAAACCAAGTACGAAATAGTCGTCTGAAACGTACGCAGACGTCGAAAAATGCAACAAAAACCGCCATTTATAAGGTTCTGTAGACTAATATTAGTATGTAGATGGTATGTACACTGTTCTAACGTGACACCGACATTGTTTTAACGTGTGTTCTGCAGTACACAGAACACAAACTGCAGTATTTGTCATGTACGTTCCCTTTACACTCAATTTGGGGGGGGTATTTCGAGGGGGGGGGTGATTGTTTCATAGTGGTCCCGAGAGGGGGGGGGTCAAACGAGGGGGGGGGTATTTCGAGGGGGGGGGTATTTCGAGGAAATACGGTATGTATAAGAGTCAGGGGTCTGGTAGGGGGCCCCAAAACGCTCCAGCTATCTATCTATCCCGGAGGCCGCTCAGCTATCTATCTATCCCGAGGCGACATTTTTGGCTACTATCCCCTGAACATCCCCCCCCCAAAAAAAAAATCGCCAGCTATCTATCTATCCTGGAGCGATTTTTGAGAAATTTACCCTAATTTTCACTCAAAATCGCTACTTTTCATACCTATTTTCGCCTTCAAAAAATCATCAATGTGTATGTCTTATTGACTAATTTCAGCTATTTTTGGCTATTTATGTGCTTATGTACCTATTTGTACCTACTCTTAACCTATTTTTAGGAATGTTTCACCTATTTTTAGCGATGTTTCCCCCTTTTTAGCGTTTAAACCTCAAAATAGCCTATATATTGAACCCCCCAACCCCCCGACCCCCGCCAACCCTCCCCCCCCGAAATTTTTTTCAGCTATCTATCCCTCCGGAGGAGCGATTTACTATCTATCTGAATCTATCTATCCAAATCTACAAGACCCCTTATAAGAGTCTACAGCCTTATATGAGTGTCGACGGTATAAACTATGTTCTCACGTAACTCAATCATTGTTATGCTTTGCCCGGGTCATAAACCGCAGCTTTTGTCATTGACGTTCTCTTTACACTCAATTGGGGGGGGGGCTTTATCAATTCATAGTGCCCATTTTGAGGTGGGTATTTCGAGGAAAGACGGTATACTCGGCGTGCATGATACTGTGCCCTCGCACTGATTTATGTCTCGTGTTGGAAGCGTGCCAATGATTATTAAATCATGTGATTTCCGTAAAAAGATGAAAAAATTCATCGATGTTTATATGTTAATGAATAACATTATAACAACAATCAGTTTTGTCATCTTTTTATGAAACTCGCACGCGTTAACCATCGTTGGCACACTTCCAGCGGGAACCACGCGTGCAAGGTGAAAAGTAACCGGAGTTTAGCTGTTGCTTGTCAGTCATGTTTCCTTTGCCTAGATTGCCTAGATGTTTCCTCTGCCGTGTTAGAAAAGGTCCGTTTACTTTTCATGCATATAGTCCACTGCCTGCTCACATCACAATGAAATTTACATAACACGATCAGGATAACAAACGTTTGTTTCATATCACTCTCATCACTCTCAAAATGACTGAATTTGGTGCATTATTTTTCACTTGATTTCATTTGTCAAATTCTGTAAAATTCCTTCTGAAGCTTGTTGTCCGGGGCTAAATATTCCCACACCCTGTAAAATGTCATGTTTAGCGTAAAATTTCCGAAAAAATTGTCAAATGTCATGTAAAATGTTAAATAGGTCCTGTTACACACTTGTCATTTTACACGTAAATTTTTCGAGCCCAATAAAAAAAAATTCTTCTAATTTTCAGTTGACCAACCCGACGCCGGCGTGGGTTCGAAATCTGAAAAATCCGCACCGAAAATGGCACTGCCGAAAAAATCACCAGAAACTTCAAAACCGGTTGAAAATGGCGTCGCGGCAAATTCGAAAGTGAATAAAAAAGTGAAGCCTTCCGCCTCGAAAAAGCGCAGGTTGAAAATGAAAAGAAAAAAACTAACGGGGGGGCGGAGGTAAAACGAAAAGTTAATTTTTAATTCGTTATTTGAGTTTTGATGGGGAATTGTTTTAGTGAAAATGTCGCTACGCACACTTGTTTGACATCGACAATTCGTGTCAACTAAATGTCGAGTCAATAACACAACAAAATAGAAACAATGAAAATTACATATCACGATAAAAATTGACTATGCTCTATCTCATCGGAAACTTGAAATCACATAGATAATTGACCAAAATTAAGTTTTCCTTTCAGTTGACACGAATTTTAATGTCAACTAGTGTGGGGTGTAATGGCGCTGCGCACACGCGCACTAGTTGACACCGGTGTCACTGTAAATTTATCGGATGCCAGTTCCGCAAGTGGAAAAGTTAAGAGTAAACTGTCGGGCCACTGCCAAACTTTAAAACGCGATTTTGAAAAATCTAAAAATCTGGATATGTGCACATTTGGAATGAAACTCTTCAATTGGTATGCACTGTGCACAACTCCATTGCATCGGAATTTCTGCGCTATAAAGCTTGTTTAATTCAGATATGTTATTAGATACTGCTGGATTTTGTTGTTATCGATTTTTATTGTTTAAAATTGGACAGTGCGTCGAAAATAAACAATCGTTGAAATGCGGCCCGATACATAAATAATATTGACCGGTTTTATTTTACACATTTATGATAACTTCAAGCGACTAAAGCTACTCAGGATAACTAGTAAACCTCATAATGGCAAGTCCAAACCTCAAAAACACATATGTACTTGTGAATTTCATGATCATATGCTGCAGCTGTGCCAAATTCGCTTTGAAAACGCCAAAATTGTCAGAAATCAGTCCTACAAACTGTAAACATGACACGTTATTACTTGAAAATTCGGCAAAAAATTTCGCTGGCATTTCCCCCGTCGCGTTTGCCGAGGGTATTTTCGACCAGGTGCCAATCCCAGACCCTGTAAAATGTCAAATGTCATGCAATTGAGTTGTCAGTAGTGATGGAATGGCGCCATGCGCTGGCGCTATTTGAGGGCGCCGGCGCCATGGCGCCATTGGCGCTTGGCGCCCTTTCTCTGTGGCGCCATTGGCGCTTGGCGCCCACTTTCTGGAAGGCGCCATGGCGCCCTTGGTGCTTGGCGCCCTTTTCCCGTGGCGCCCTTGGCGCCTGGCGCCCAGTTTCCGAATGGCGCCATGGCGCCTTTTTTTTCTGGCGCTTTTCCATCACTAGTTGTCAGGCAAACTCGGTTGCCATTTTGCCGGGCATTTTCCATGACTTTAGACACTTTGCATGACATTTGACTTTTTACAGGGTTTTGGAGTGCCACCAGTACGCGGTGGTTTTCCCGGACAACGGTAGTTTTTATCTGCCCGAATCGTTCCACTTTGTCCCGGGTGAAGTCGTTGGCTGCGCGCCAAAATCGTTGGTTTATTTTGTTGGATTTGAGCGTCTAATGGTTAGGCAGTTCCAATGAACGATCGTCGTGAATCGCAACAATTTGTATACATGATATTTTTTGGTATCCTTTTTTTCTATTTCTGAAGCGCTTCTCCATTTTGTGCTCTAGTCTAATGTTAAGTTAAATAATGAAAATATTCTTTTTACGAAAGAACATTTTCAATGACAGACGAGGCTTTACAGGGTTCGGGACGGCTAGGGCCGATTCCGCATCAAAGCCCATTCCGCATGTAGACCCATTATAGACACATTATGCCTGCAGGGGTAAGAAAGGGGGGTGGGTAACACCACCCCAAACCACCCAGCTATCTATCTATCCCTGGCGCAATTTTTTGGCTACATTCTCCTGAACACCCCCCCCCACCAGCAAATTGCCTAGCTATCTGGAGCGCTTTTGAGCAATTTTACCCTAATTTTCACTAAAATTCCCTAATTTTCATACTTATTATAGATTTTCACCTTCAAAATAACTATGTGTTTTATTACCTATTTTCAACATGCCAGGTATAATTAAATGTGCTCCGGGTCAACATGCGGGATGGGTTTACATGCGGAATAGTGCACTGCCGTTCGGGACTGCCACCATGTGTAGTGGTTCTACGCCCACTAGTATATCACTGTATTTTTGAAAAGTTATGTCAGCTTTGAACACATTTTAGTTGACCGAAACAAATCATGATTACAATCAGAAGTAACTCATTCGAGTATGCTCAAGTGAGTTCTAAGCTGATTTGTGAGTACCGTATTTCCTCGAAATGAACTTCAGGCGTATTTCTGGGAAATACGGTATTCAAATTTCAGTTGAAAACGTGTGTGCAGTACGGTAAACTTTCGAATTTAAAGTCCTTTCACAGCAGACCTACAGTGAATTCTACTTATTGATAAAAGTTACAGTAAATTCTGAACCAAACTACCAACTTTTTCAACTGGGTGAATTCTGCCTTCACAGAAATTTTTATTTGACTTTTTTCAATCACTGCTGCGTTGTTTAAATTTTCCCATCCGGGCATAAATTTTTTTACAGGGTCGTAAAGAATATCGATCAGCCGGACTGTCTATTCAGTTCATTTCACGATCCAAACATTTGGCAGGTTTCCAGCGATGAAAATATGGTCAGATTTTTGGACATGGATAAAGTTCCTTCGAATATGGATTACGTCAATCTTGATTCTAATAACTGTATCAGACTTGAGATTAACAGGTGCCACTACCAGACCCTGTAAAAAGCCATGTAAAATGTAAAATGTAATGCAAAGTGTCAAAAGTCATGGAAAATGCCCTGCAAAATGGCAACTCAGTTGCCATTTTGCAGGGCATTTTCCATGACTTTTGACACTTTGCATGACATTTGAAATTTTGCAGGGCTTTTTACAGGGTCTGAGAGTGCCCCCAGGCCCATACACTTGAAAAGAGTTTCATTTGACTCCATGGAAATGCTTAGTAACACCCTGAAAGATATGATTTGGTCAGTCGAAGGTTAGCAGCGGTCATTTCTGTAAGTGGACGAGTGAAAACAGTGCGAAGTAATAGTGTTTATCATAATTTTTAAATTGATTTTCTGGGTTATTATTTTAAAAATTGTCTGATTTCTGGAAAGTTAACCGCCAATATCAATCATCTACATGACGTATTTCATCGAAATACCCCTGGCTGGGTGGTTTACTATTCGAGGGGGTTGTTATTCCGCCAGAGAATTTCGTGAAGTATCGTAGTAAACAATTTATTGGCTTTTATTATACATACCTAAAACAAGTGATAAATGTTTCCGAACAGGACATATTTGTATGTACTTATGTAGATAGCTACTTACCGTATTTCCTCGAAATACCCCCCGTCGCGAAACACCCCCTCAAAATGGACACTATGAAATAATTACCCACCCCCTCGAAATACCCCCCCCCAAATTGAGTGTACAGGGAACGTACATGACAAAACTGCAGTTTGTGATTCGGGCAATGCAAAGCACACGTTAAAAACAATGAGTTGTTACGTTAGAACAGTGTCACACACTTGTATAATAAGTCAATAGACTCATATACCGTATTTCCTCGAAATACCCCCCGGGGTGATTGTTTCATAGTGGTCCCGAGAGGGGGGGGGGTTAAACGAGGGGAGTATTTCGAGGGGGGGGGGGTCATTATTTCGCCAGAAATTTTTTCAAATCCTAGTACAAAATCGTCGTTTGTGATGTACACTGGGGTAGAAAAATGCATCAATAACTGACATGTATAGACTCCTGTAGACTAATAGTAGTACGTAGATGGTATAAACACTGTTCTAACGTGATTACGACATTGTTTTAACGTGTGTTCTGCACTACGCAGAACACAAACTGCAGTATTTGTCATGTACGTTCTCTTTACACTCTATCTGGGGGGGGGGTATTTCGAGGGGGGGGTGATTCTTTCATAGTGGTCTCGAGAGGCGGGGGGTCAAACGAGGGGGGGTATTTCGAGGAAATACGGTATAGCGGCTATTGTTGCATTTTTTTACGTCTGCGTACGTTACAGACAACAATTTAGTACTGGAATTTCAAAAAAAGTCCGAAATAATAAGCCCCCCCCTCAAAAATCTCACTCTGAAACAATCACCCCCCCCCCCCCGGGGTATTTCGAGAAAATACAATATGTACGTATGTAGATTGCTACAAAAACTACCTAGTCAAATGTGTAGCACAAACAAACATGTATAGCTGCGATGACAATGCGCTGCAATTTATTGCACGTAACGTATTTCCTCGAAATACCCCCACCCCCTCGATATACCCCCCTCGAAATACCGCCCTCGAAATATCCCCCTCAAAATGGGCACTATGAACTAATAAACCCCCCTCGAAATACCCCCCCCCCCAAGTTGAGTGTAAATAGAACGTACATGACAAAAGGTGCGTTTTGTGAACTGGCAATGCATATTAAACGTTAAAAACAATGACTGTGTTACAATATAACGTTGTTTATACCATCGACATACCAAGTCTGTAGACTATTATAGATGGTGGTTTTTGTCGCATTTTTCTACGTCTGCGTACGTTACAAACAAATTAGTACTGGGTTTTCAAAAAATTTCTGGCGAAATAATAACCCCCCTTGAATTACCTCCCCCCTCGAAATACCCCCCTCAAAATTCTCACTCTGAAAAAATAAACGCCCGGGGGTATTTCGAGGAAATACGGTACCTTGTTCCAGATGGGGTGTATTTCGAGACGTATTATTTTTACCTCACAGCTTGCTATAACCTGGGGGGTTTTAGAGGGGGGGGGGGTATTTAGGGTATTTCAATAAAATGCATTTTGTCACAAAAATAAACAAGAACAACTTTTCAAGGGCAGCTACAACTGAGGCCTGGTGTTGAAATAGCAAAGAAGGTGCCTGTTAATGGTTATGACTTCATGTGGCCGATTTTGACAGAAAATTTAATCACTGTTGAAAAATGTTCAGACAGTTTGGGCTGCCTTTCAAGCAACTTGGCAGATTCGGATGAAATTTGCAGGTTTTTTGATTGTTACTTTTTAAATTTTAATCCTCACCCTGACCCACTTTCTTGAGTCACTACAAAAAAAATATAAGAACCACATGAGAGCATTCTGTGAACATGTGTGTGAAGCAGTCACTGATTGGAGACTTTCAAACACTTCCACATCAGCAGAGTTAGTTTTATTAAAATTCTTTTTTTTATACAAAATTTTCAGTAAAATTGGATACAAAATTGTATTTTATTTTTATTTTATAATTTAATTTCCCATTTTATTTTTATTTTATTCTTCAATTTTCCATTTTATCTTAGTTTGTGACCAGAATTGGTTTTAGTAAAATTCATTTTACTAAAATTGTGGTAAAGTTGTATAAAAATTGTATCTTATTTTTATTATTTTCATGTTTTATTTTATGTTAGACCCCTTTTACAAGGATTTTTTGTAACGACTCGACAAAAATAAAATGTTCAATCAGTTGAGTAAAAAGGTTCTATATTCATTAGAAAAAGTGGTCAAGTAAACCTTCTACCTAAGCAAATATCAGACCAAATTGCAGACTCGTGCTTGTAGCTCAAGATTTAGAACGTTCGAAAAAAGTTTGCTATTGTCGCTGGCTGTCGGAGACAGTCCGACAACTGTCCAACAACTGCAAAAGTTTTCAAACGCCTTTAACTCATGAGCTACAAGCACGGTTGTGCAATTTGACATGCATATTCGCCTAGGTAAGATGTATAATTGACCACTTTTTCTCATAAATATGGAACATTTTTACTCAACTTATTGAACATTTTATTTTTGTCGAGTCGTCACAAAAAATCCGTGTAAACGGGGTCTTATTCTTCAATTTTCAATTTTATTTTATTTCTGAGATTTTGCCAACCTTGCACATGAGTAGTTCAGAGTAGCTATATTCAGTGAACTACCTTCCTTGACCTTCCACCTATCATGATGACCAAAGGCATGCATCACAAACCAAATACAATAGACTTTGCATGATTTATAAAATGATATGAATTCTGAGACTTATGGTGGCACAGTGTGCTTGCCTCACACAAATGCCATATTTCTGCAGGAAGCTTCATGTCACCATTCACCACACATTTTTTGCCTTAATTGCAGTCATGTCACATGCAACAGTGTTGCTGAAAGTCCATGTGACAATCCATTGACCTATGAAGACATGTTTGGAGCAAGTTGCTGCCCCATTTGTGGACTTTTGCTGGATATCAATGTTGACAAAAACTTGTATAGAAGTGGAAGTGGGCCATTGGAGTTGAGGGAAGATATTGAAAACATAGTAACCCAGTTCAATTCAGAATATGGGAGGAATCTTTCATTTGGTTTCTATAGGGTGCCTGAGAATGATGTCACGCAAATAAAGTTGGCAGAATTTTGTGTAAATTGTTGTGTAAAATTATTTTTTTCATCACTTTTTTATCAGGTATAAACTGGTTATGGCATCAGTTGATGTTGAAAATGATGGCTATGATTGGGCATTAATGGTGCAGATAGCTGAGCAATTGAAAGATCTTCTGAAATCTAGGCATGCTGGAAATTTTTTGGTTTCAAAAGTGTATCCAAAAGTGATAAAATGGTGCCACGCGAGTTCATGGTGCCAGGTCATGTGCACTTGACACCATTTTTTATGACATCGTTGAAATTTTTCAGCTTGCACCATTTGTCTGGCCCTATTCTCTCACTATTTTTTCACGATATTGATCTAAATAGCCTCGCTCTTCAGGAAATTTCACCACACCACTAAAATATCTGAACAGAAATCCCTGCCGGGCACATTTTCGATTTTATCCAGCATTTTTGGCATGTGCGCCCTATGCGCCTTACTTATGATATGCATGCTACTGTTGCATAGAAGCAAGAGGGGGGATTGGCCAAATGTCGATTTTCAAAATGTTGTCATTGGATGGAGGGGGTCCAGAAAGGGTATGTCAATGTTAACATGGGGCCAGTTCCGCAAGTGAAAAAGTTAAGAGTTAAAACTTAAGAGTTGAGTCAAATGACAAATGACAAGTTATGAGTAAAGTTAGGAGTTAAGAGTTGAGTAAAACGACAAAGGATTTTACTCAACTCTTAACTTTTAACTTTAATCTTCACTTATCATTTATCATTTTACTCAACTCTTAACTTTTCCACTTGCTGAACCTGCACATGGTATTGATTTTACTCGGATTAGGGGGGTCTCCTGATTTTGTTCATCGTGTTGATAGTAAATGCACATTTGGCATTGTTCCAGGAAAAATTGTGCGAAATCTGGGCTTTTGATTTAATTTTAATGGTAGTGTGTGCACAATTCTGACTGATTGTTGTAAACTACGCAGATTTGATGTGGCGTATGAGATACAAGGATGATGAACCTACTGCAGAGTCTGTGCAGTTGCAGGTATACTCCATTCACTTTACACCCTACACGCGTGGTTGCCGCTGGAAGCGTGCCAGCTTTTTTTAAGCATGCGATTTTCATAAAAAGTTGGAAAAAATCATCGCTGTTATAACGTAATATTTACGTTAACTTATTCACAACATTGAATTTTTCATTTTTTATACAAAAATCGCATGCTTTATGATTATTGGCACGCTTCCAGCCTGGGACATAAATGAGTGCGAGAGGGGAGAGTATCATGTCCGCTGAGTATATTTGCTTCACTTTTGATTAAAAAAAATTATTTTGTATTCTCAGAAAGGGGTTTCCTGGAATGGAATTCGTTGTTTTTTACTTTGACAATGCAGGGCGAAAAGCTCATTTTGTGTCTATTGTCATTCGTAAATAACTTCTATTTTCTGTGAATTGAACATATTTTTAGTTCACCACGCAAGGCAAATGTTTTTCTTCATTATTTTGCTCATATGGTTATTTAAGGTGGCTTATTCAATGATATATGGTGATGTGATTTTGCGCATAATTATTGAAGTGAATGTTTGTTTTGAATGCAGGAAACCGGAGCGGCAGAGGCACAGCCGACAGCAACGGCATCTGTGGTGGGTTTCATTGGTTTACGCATACTTTACCTCTAGTTTAGGCGGAGTTTACGGTAAAAAATGACCACATAGTGAGTTCTGTTTCTATCATAAAGTTCTGTATTTGTGAGAAAAGGCAGTGAAGTATACATACTACACATAATGTTCTAAAAATCTCTGGGAGATTTATATTTAAAAATCTCAGAAAATTTAATTAAATAACACATTTATTTATACTTTTTCTAAGATTTTTCAGAGAGATTAAATTTTACTTTTTATTTCTGTGGGAAAAATATATAAGAATCTTTCTGAAGTCACCTTTTTGAGAAATTTTGCCCCAATTTTCATACTTTTTGCCCATTTTCACCTTCAACTCTACTACAATCCATGATTTTTCCCCTTATTTTTGGCTATACGGGTGCATATTTATATACCATTTTGGCTACCTATTTTTTATGTCTTGAAACAGCTTACACACCTAGAAGCCTATCTGAAATATTTACATGTTATGTACTCCAGTAGATTCAAAAAGTATACCATATTTCCTATTCCATATTCAAAAGAATTTCCTATACCGTAAAGAGTGAGAATTTTGAGGGGGGTTAAACGAGGGGGGCTATTTCGAGGGGGGAATATTATTCCGCCAGAAATTTGTTGAACTCCCAATACTAATTTGTTGTCTGTAACGGACGCAGACGTCGAAAAATGCAACAAAAACGTTATGTATAGATGTCTATA
Organism: Sphaerolaimus hirsutus; assembly: GCA_964036195.1. Taxonomy (NCBI): domain Eukaryota; kingdom Metazoa; phylum Nematoda; class Chromadorea; order Monhysterida; family Sphaerolaimidae; genus Sphaerolaimus; species Sphaerolaimus hirsutus. The sequence goes on from OZ038452.1 coordinate 31,350,690, forward strand.
GACCAATAAAAGTATGTAGAATAATTCAACCGTGTTAATTAGTTTGCACTTAAAAAAATTTCAGTTTTCACACAACGTCACGGTGAAAACTAGTGTGTGTAGGCACAATATTTACCATTGTTGGTAGTTTAATTGTGTGTTTTATAGTTATATCAATGTGACTCATCGCAGAAATGGAAGAAGGGAAAAACAGTCACCATGTTCCGGAACCCGCTTTTCGAAGAGTGATAAAATATTTAGGTGTTTTGTTTATCGCATTGTGTGCAAATGACATTTGAGGCGTCCAATTGTAAAAGACGACAAGTCCAAATTTTAAAAAATGTTTAGTTCGACCCGGAAGCATTGTCTGGGGTAGTGATGTAAAAAGCGCCAGGACTTTCCAGGATTTCGAAAAAATTCCTTTAAAGAGTTTTACAAATTACAGATTTCTACCAGAGTTGTTAAAAGTACCGAACTTTTTTCAAAGTATACGTAAACGTAAAGTATTTATTTTTTACTCACCCCCTGAGTACAGAAAACGTAAAGCAGATTTTTTTACTTTTATACACAAGTAAACGTGAGTAAACGTACTTTTGCTCCCAGAAAACGTAAACATGAGTATTTTTTAGAAATGTTACCCCAATTTTCACCGAAAATCACTAATTTTCATCTCTTTTTGACTGTTTTAAGCCATTTTCGGATATGTATGTGCGTGTAGACACATTACCGACTATTTTGCCATATTTTTAGCATATTCTCTCCCTTTTTCCCTTCTATTCCTTCAAAAAGTCGATATAAAACACTACCAGAAATACGTTTTATGTGCTCGAATACTTTCAAAAAGTATACGTAAAAGCGAGTACAGGAACTTTTTTCGGAGGAAACGTAAACGTAAACGTATTTACTCAGTACTCGAGTATACGTATTTATCGAGTAAAAGTAAATACGTTTTAACAACTATGATTTCTACCCGTCGTTCATGATGAATAATCAATTTTACAGTGAAATTTCATTTCAAATTACACGTTATGTTGTATCGCGGTAATAAATATAGCACCATTTTGTTTATTATTACCCACTCGAAATGACCCTGGCAAATGTAAAAAAAGTGATTATATCGCACACATTACAAAGAAATGTTACCATATTTTGTTGAATCAAGTCACATGAAATGGTGCATGAACTAGATTCCACTGTAAAGTGTGCCGTCGGCAGATTTCACCTGTTTATAGCCAATAATACAAAGGCACAATGACAAAAAGTAATATAAAGATAACACTTAAATGCCGAAAAAAGTATGTATTACCGTATTTCTTCTAATAGAACGGCGCCGTTCTATTTTTTCGTGAACGTTTTTTACATTCCGTTCTATCCGGAGGCTGCCGTTTTCAGCAAACCTTTTCACATGATTTTCATTTGAACATAGTAATTTTAGTGAGACATGAGCAGGGTTGGCAAAATCTCAGAAAAGAATAACAATAAAATAAAAATAAAATGGAAAATTGAAGAATAAAATAAAATAAAATAAAATGGAAAATTTCAGAATAAAAAAAAAATTGTATAAAAATCCGAATTTCTGTAAAATTTTTGTAAAATTGTATACAAATTCATATTTTTGTAAAAATTGTATAAAAATTCATAATTTTTGTAAAAAAATTATTCTGTTGTTTATTGTTCAACCTGTTTTTTCGCGGAGCTTGGGCAGTCCCAAGCCATAAAAAGTGTCAAAATGTCATGAAATGAAATGGAAAGTGTCAATTGTCATGACAAATGTTAAGTAAAGTGTCAATTGTCATGACAAATATAAATTCAAGTGGAAACTGTAAAGCAAATTGTATCAAAAAAATTTCTTTTGTATCCAAATCTTGTTGTCATTTTTGTAGCCAAATCTTATGTGAACATTTGGATACAAAAACATAAGATTTGGATACCAAAACATAAGGTTTGGATACCAAAACATAAAATTCAGATACACAATTTACACTCTGCATGACATTTGTCATGACAATCATACTTTGCTTGACATTTCAGATGTCAATTAACTCTTTACTTTATATTTGTCGTGACAATTGACACTTTGCATGACGTTTTACAAATGTGCCCAGCACACTCCAGTAATCCTTCTACTGAAAATGCAAACCATTCTTATCGATAATTGTAACTTTACACTTGCAACTAGCTAACAATACCTATTGCAGCATGCAACTTTTGCAGAGTAATGGAAAAATTTGTCACGCGTTTTTCATGTTTAGGTCTAATTATCACATTTTTCTGGCCTTGCATGCAAGATTCAGATTTTTTGTAAAATTTTTGTAAAATGGTCCCATTTTATTTTTTATTATTATTTTGGAATAAAATAAAATAAAATAAAATGAAACAAGAATAAAATACATTTTTATACAATTTTTATACAATTTGTATACAAATGATTTTTATAAAACCAACCCTGGACATGAGCAACATTTTAAACAAAATCAAGTGTGAAAACAACCCCTGAATCATAGTTCTGAACACCCTAGATGTTCTCACCACCAATTTCTCTAGTATAAATATTTGTGTTTTGGCACTTCTAAGACATAATTTCTATCTGCTATTCTATTGGAGGTGCCGTTCTGTTCCTTTGATGGGGATAAAAAGTGTCAAAACCTGCCGTTCTATTGGAGGAGCCGCTCTATTGGAGGCTGCCGTTCTATTAGAAGAAATACGGTATGCTGAATTCCATTAAGTAGTGCATCAACCATGTTTTTCAAAGCTAAGTCCATACACCATCATTACCTGGTTCGATCTGGTGATGATACAGTGGCAAAAATTTACAGCTAATACACTGTGGTGATTTTGAGATATGGCCTGTAGCTACTGGAACTATTGAATTTGGCCTGGGTGCGATTTTCCGAATTTTGGCATACATGGCGATGGCATAATACCGTATTTCTTCTAATAGAAGACTTCCGTTCAATTTTTTTCGTTAACTATTTTACCTGCCGTTCTATTGGAGGTATGCCGTTCTATTAGGAGAAATACGGTAATTTTAATGTGAATCGATTTATTTTTGGTGGTGTGTGTACCCTTTGCTGAAATAAATATTATGCGAAACGTCGGCGGAAAACACTAAATATTTAGGGCAGCGTGCGTCACTTGCTTCCATGTCATTTCAGATTTTTGCTGACTGGAAAAATTCGAACATCGTTCTGCAACCCGTCAACTGAAATCTGATGGCATATCGCCATTGGCAGCTGCCAACACAAGTTCAACACTCAACAGACCTTTTACCGTATTTCCTCGAAATACCCCCCCCCCCCCTTGAAATCCCCCCGTCTCGAAATACCCCCCCCCTCAAAAAATGGTCACTATGAAATGATTACCCACTCCCTCGAAATACCCCCCCCCCCCAAATTGAGCGTAAAAGAAGACATAGATCAAAAAAGCTGCGGTTTGTGACCTGGTCAATGCTGAACACAATTAAAAACAATGACTGTGTTACGTTAGAACATGGTTTATACTATCTACATACTTAAGTCTACAGACCCTTATACATGGTGCTTACTGTTGAAATTTTCTACGTCGACGTACGTTACAAACAACAAATTAGTACCGTGAGTTCGAAAAAATTTTCTTGTGAAATAATAAGCCCCCCCCTCGTTTAACCCCCCTCAAAATTCTCACTCTGAAACAATCACCCCCCGGCGGTATTTCGAGGAAATACGGTAATTTGACCAGAATTGTACATCTTATAAAATACAAGTAAACAAAGTCAATCCATCGACCATGTCACATGACCACACAGCAACTTTTGTCTGGAGGTTGCAATAATTTCGCTCGGGCATTCAGTAGACCATCGGAGCCGGCCCTGGGGGCACTCCCAGACCCTGTAAAATGTCAAATGTCACGCAAAGTGTCAAAACTCATGGAAAATGCCCTGCAAAATGTCAACCGAGTTGCCATTTTGCAGGGCATTTTGCATCAGTTTTGACACTGCATGACATTTGACATTTTACAGGGCTTTTTACAGGGTCTGGGAGTGGCACCTGTATAAACGCTGTGCCAGTGTGTTCCCATTTTGATTTGCTGTCCCATTGTGCACGTAATTTTCAGGATAATTTTGGATAGAACATTTGTCTGAGTTTCCCAGGTCCTGAAATTGGGTAATTCTTGTACTGCTTCGATTATTTTAATTTACGTATTTATGTAAGACTATTTAGTGTAAAAGGCAGTGCAGTGTTCGTGGCAGAGTTGTTAAAAGTATTGAACGTTTTCCAAAGTATATACGTAAACATAAAGTATTTATTTTTTACTCACCCCCTCAGTACAGAAAACGTAAAGTAACATTTTTTACTTTTACTCATGAGTAAACGTACTTTTCGCCCCATAAAACATAAATGTGAGTACTTTTGAGAAATATCGCCAAAATTTTTCGGCTATATATTTGCTTTCATACCCATTTTCGACTAGTATCCCCTATTTTTAGCACACATTCTCCCTTTTTCCTTCTTACCTTAAAAAATCTATAAAAACACTATCTGAAAATACGTTTTCTGTACTCGAGTACTTTGTAAAGGTATATGTAAAAGTGAGTACAGGAACTTTTTTAGGAGGAAACGTAAATGTATTTACTCTGTACATGAGTATACGTATTTATCGAGTAAAAATAAAGACGTTTTAACAACTATGGTTCGTGGTTGCGCATTTGAGAATCGACTACTAAAGGAAACACTTGTAATTGGAAATTTGGAAGTTGAAGACTATTTAAAGAAATCATTGGCACTAGCATTGAAAAAATGGCCAATTTTGAGAAAATATAATTAAATATTATATCAGAAAATCTCTCAAGGAAAAAATATAATTAAATCTCTTGGGTCATTTTAGAAAATATAATTAAATCTCTGAGAAAATCTCTTTCAGTTCAAAAAAAAATCTCAGAAAATCTCTCAACTTGAATTATGTTTTATTGGTGTTTCAAGTTAAAGCTAATTTTTTAAACTTTAGTTGTTTAAGCTTTAGCTTTGTTTAAGTTTTTCATCAATAATTTTATCAACACATTGTCCACTGACAGCACGCTTTGTACTACTGTTAAGGGCATCGCCATCGTCGCAGCTTGTCAGTCCCTAATATAGACTAGAGCCCAGCCACCACAGTGGTCCAGCGGTTAGGGCGCTCGTGTTCTATACGAGAGGCACAGGTTCGATTCCCGGTTCGATTCGATCTAAATAAATAATAAACGTATTTAGGTACATGTTTCCTCATAAAACAATACATGAATTTCAGGTGTCATGATTCCAACAGAATTTTTCAGATGACTTTTTTCACCAAATTTTGTAATTATAGCAAAGCATGCAGTCAACATAGTTCTTAAAACATATTTACATATACTCAAACATGCACATACTTGAGTACTGAGTAAATACATTTACATTTCCTTTGAAAAAGGTACCAGTACTCACCTTTATGTATACTTTTTGAAAGTATATAAGTACAGAAAATGTATTTCAGATAAGTTTTTATATAAGCTTTTTCAAGCCATAGAATGGGAAAGGGAAAGAACCCCCCCCCCAAAAAAAAAAATAGGGACAAACTACCAAAAGGGTGCATAAAATATTTCATCACCCTGCAAATATTCACCATTCACCAAATTTTCACTTTCCATCAGTTAAAATTATTGCACTTTGTTGGCTAAATATTCAATCATTGCTAAAAATCAATACATCACACATGTTGTATAGAGAGATTTTCCCAAGAGATTTTCTCAATCAGAGAAAATATAATTGAGGCGTCCAATTCTAAAAGTTGACAAGTCCAAAATATGAAAATTTCGAGTTAGGCCCGGAAACATCATCTGGGGCTACTTCTGCACATTTTTCATCATTTTCCATAAATTTTTTGACCTCACATGCCGATATGGCAAAGTGCCAAATTTGACATTTTTGAGGAAAAATGCAAAAAGTTTGGGCAAGAAGTCGACAAGTCCATCCTCCGCTTCCTTTTTTTATGGGAAAAAAACGCAAGAAATGTGATAAGTCCACTATGGAAACCGATTTCTAAAAGGCGACTAGTCCATACTTTTCCCATAAGGCAGCCTCGGCTTCCCCGGGAACAAAAATGTTCTCGCGTGCAAGAAGGCGACAAGTCCATTTCCCTCCCCGAAACAGTTTTGCTCTGACCGAATGGAATTTTATGGACACCCCATTTTTCACATATACGTTGAGATAAGGGGCTGAAAATTTGACACTTTATTGTCAACATATGGAACTTTATGAAAACCATGAGAGAGCCAAATTGGACATGCACCACAGGCCTGGAATTGGATCGGAAACTTAAAATGCGATTTACTCAAAATCACATTTTTTGTGGACTTGTCGACTTTTAGAATTAGACGCCTGAATTAAATCTCTCTGGAACATCATGGAAAAAATATAAATCTCAGAAAATCTTATATTTTCTGAGATTTTTTTAGATTTTTTAAATATAAATCTCCCAGAGATTTTTTCAATGCTAATTGGCACACAAACTGCGCATGCACAGTAAAAATACCAAGCGACTGCAGTACACAAATGTATTCAAATATGTACCTCCATTGGATTAGTAACGATGTGCATGGGCAATCCATTCAGTCCCAGTTCGTCACAGGATTCACTGTCATCGATGCCGAACGTTGTTGGACCATATAAAGT
>OZ038452.1:31357533-31445538 GCA_964036195.1 Sphaerolaimus hirsutus
TAAAGTGTCCAGTGGTACCTTGGACTGGCTGAAATTACATTATAAATTTGTAATTATTCTGTTATTTGGTAAATCGGTTTGGTGAGTCAATTTGAGTCAATGTGTTTCCTTGGACACTTGATTGTAGTCTATCAAAGAACTACCCTCCTAGCAGAAATACTGTATTTATCTTATGTTAGTGATGTGAAATTGACAAAAATCTAGACAAAAGCTTTGGTAAAAAATCCCCCTGCAACTTAAATTGAACCAACTTGAACCAACTCAATGGTCTACATAAAATTACCACAAAATGAACTTATTCAAACCCAATGTACCCAATCTACCATTGCACAGAGACACAAAAAAAAAATTCGCAAAAGAATTCACCCGACAGTGACGGCGCCGGAATGGTGCAGCAGGGTGTGCACGCTGTCCTTGGCGAAGTGCTGCTGCAGACTGGCCTGGCGGCAGTCCCAGACCCTGTAAAAGCCCTGTCAAATGTCTAATGTCATGCAAAGGTCAAAAGTCATGGAAAATGCCCTGCAAAATGGCAACCGAGTTGCCATTTTGCAGGGCATTTTCCATGACTTTAGACACTTGCATGACATTTGCCATTTTACAGGGCATTTTACAGGGTCTGTGACTGGCACCAGCTGCGCCTTTGGCAGCAGTCTGTGCGTTTCAGTAGCATCCTCATCCGGGGCAAAGATGGCAGCTGTGCTCTCCTCATTCATTTGCTCCTGCCATTCGTACTCCGATTGCTGCGAGGTGAGTTCACTTGATCTGCCTTCTTGTGTCTTTTCGATGCTCGATACTATGTCAAATATGAAAGTTCATGGTGTAAAATATTAGGTTGGAAAGAAAGTTCTGTCAGTTTCTAGAGACGAAGCCGAAGCCGGACCAGCGAATCGGACTGACAGAACCAGGGGTCTCGAATGGGGGGTGGTTGGGGGGGGGGGTTACCCCCCCCCAAACCGCCCAGCTATCTATCTATCCCGGAGGCAAAATTTTGGGCTACTACCCCCTAAACCCCCCCCCAAATCGCCCAGCTATCTACCTATCTGGAGCGATTTTTCAGAAACTATACCCCAATTTTCGCTCAAAATCGCTATTTTTCATACCTATATATAGATTTTCACCTCCAAAATCACTAGTTCATGCATCTAACTGCCTATTTTCAGCTATTTTAAGTACTATATGCTCTTGTATACCCATTTTGAGCTATTTTACACCTACTTTTAGCGATTTTTCTCCCTTTTCTTCCTTCTATGCCCTGAAAAATCCTATATATCGAACCACCACAACCCCCCCCCCAAACACCCCCCAACCCCCCCAGAAAATTTTTCAGCTATCTATCCCTCCGGAGGAGCGATTTGTCATCTATCCAACCACTCGGAGGGTCAAAATTCAAGATACCCCTGGACAGAACTATCTCTCCAACCTAAAAGTAGTGATGTCAAAAGCTCCAAAAGCGCCATGGCGCTTTTCTGACCCCCAGCGCTAATGGCGTCAAAGCAAAATGGCGCCAAGCGCCAGAATCGTTATGACGTATGACGCTCCTTGTTTTAGCGCTGGCGCAAGCGCCAGGCATTTTGTTCCTGGCGCCGGCCGGTCAAAAATAGCACCAAGCGCCAAAAGCGACATGGCGCTTTTCATCGTCATGGCGCCAAGCGCCAATGGCGTCACAGCAAAATAGCACCAAGCGCCAAAAGCGTCAGGGTGCTTTCTGCTTTGCTGCTAGCGCCAGGCGCCAGCGCCATGGCGCTTTTACGTCATTCGAGTGCCTGCACCAAAGAAAAATTCCCCCTGGGCTTTTAGCGATTGGTGATGATTTGTAATGATGGCAAACAAAAGTTTAAAAATTTGAAAATATTTCCGAGTTTTCGTTTTTTGAAATTTTTTAAATTTTTATTTCCCCCTGGAAAAACACTTAAAACATCTTCCATGATACAAAACTGTTGGATTGTTGCTGGTGTACAGCAAGTATGAAAACGAAAAACACCCGAGTGCCTCGCTTTCACTTTGCTGCTTGTGTCATTTTCTACCTGTATCATTTCTAAGCCAATGACTTGAAATGCTAAGCATCTAAAAAGTCTATGAAAATACTTTCCATGATTAAACATGACTTTAAAAATAACAATGACTTACCGAAGCATTGATTATGTCATTATTATCGAATGGGTTTGGTCTGCCAGCATTTGTGTCAGAAGGTAGGGCTGAATTTCCTGAATTATTCTGCCCTGTCTGCGGGTGTGGAGGGCCACTGCTGCCCACTGCCTGTGCAATCATTTCACAACAATTTAAAAAAACCCTGTAAAATGTCACTGCTACCGTATTTCTTCTAATAGAACGGCATATTTACCTCCAATAAAATGGAGGTAAGAAGTTGACAAAAAAATAGAGCGGCGCTCTTCTACTTATTAGAAAAAATACGGTAATCAATTTTCGACCAGTTTAATATAAAAACTTTATGTCTAAAATTTGAGCTTTATTGGATAGATTCCATTCATTTCATTGGATTTGATTCGCACTTGTCCCGCTTTTATTCAGATTTTTTGTAGAGAAATTCAACTAAGTATGTGGCAACTCTGGATCAGTGCCAAGTTTCCATGACAAATTTGATTCAGCATGCATAAAGGATCACGTGCACACTTCACTGGACCAGTTCTTTCCATAAAATTGCAAAGCAATTGCGAGCTAACTTCAAAACAGAGCAAAACACACCCAAAATTCATCGAGCATTTCCCACTGGGCCGCGGACAAGTCTGAAGGCACTCCCAGACCCTGTAAAAAGCCCTGTAAAATGTCACATGTCATGCAAAGTGTCAAAGGTCATGGAAAATGCCCTGCAAAATGGCAAACATGTTTGCAATTTTTGGATATTGCATGACCACACGTGTGATAATTATGTAAAAAGTGTACGTGTAAAAGTGTAAATTTTTGTACGTATGTTTACCATTTTGCAAGGCATTTCCCACGACTTTAGACACTTAACATGACATGAGACATCTGACAGGGCTTTTTACAGGGCCCGTGAGTGGCACCTGGACACGAGGCAGCCAGCGAGTGCGCGTACGCGTGCAGATCGCCGCCGCTGCCCGACGAGCCATTCTCTGTGGCTGCAGCCGCTCCCAGTGCTAACGGGTGTGACGGCTGTAAATGGTGGAAATTAAATTACATTTTCGTCTTGCCCCAGAAAATCTGAGCCCGTACCAGCAAGGGTCAAAATCTAGGATAACCCTGCGGCAAGGAATTAACGAGGAGAAACAAAAGTTGGAAAAGCTTTCAAATTTTTGAATTTCCTAGAGTGTTTTATTTTTATTTTTACCTAGAACGAACACCTTTTTCACCCCTGCCTATATTTCTATAAAATTCTCCATTCAGGGCAATTTCATGTGGTAAAATATAAGCAAAAGGAAATTCTGATGGCACTTTCCCATTACCTGCAGTCGCAAAACAATGATGAAAAATACTCCCAAGGGCGGGGGGGGGCTTATTTCACATAACAGCCAAAAACCATTGATCACACCTCATCCCTGCCATTTGCTGACATATCCGGCACAGACGTCCTCCTGGGCAGTTGGCCCAACTGTCCATTTGGCAGTGTGCCAGCTTGCGCACCGCCATGGGGGCAGAGTTCCTCCGCAGAATGCGACAGACTGGACATCATCGCGTGGTGATTCAGTGCCAGTGCGCTGTTCGGATCTGTGGGCGCCCTGTCTGATGCAGCCTGCGAGGATTTGTAGATTGAATCCTCAATTTAGGAAAGTTACACATCCACTCCGCAGTGAATGATGGGTTCTGTGGACTATTGAGCTTGATTATGGTGTCAACTTTCCATTTTCTGTTTTCCACAGGACAAAGTTCTACCTTTCCACTTTCGGGTTTCTGGTAGCTGAGAACTTTTTACCTTTCCATTTTCATTTTTCTATAGAAATTCTTTGATACACTAGGCTGGATGTATTTACTTGAGTGCATAGTTCATGGAGCAATGTAAAGCATCTGGAGACACAGTGAAGTGTATTCATGTGCATGTTCTGTGTCTGGATGATGTCACTTCATGACACTTCACCATACAAAACACACTCATTTTTGATGAAATTGGCAAGGTGCCAGCTATAGAGGCAAACAATTCCGGAAAATTAAAAAAATAAAATTTAAACAAAGACAAAGTTCTAGAAAAATAGTTGCACTCAACCTTTTCTTGTGGAGTTGGGGCCTATGCTTATGGCAAAAATTAAATCTGCCAGGTTGTTATTTTTCAATGAAAACAAACAGGGCTCCAATAAGTCAGAAACACAGTCAGCCAAATATTTGAACACTGTTTGCATCGTTATAGCTGGTACGTAATTTTTGACTCACCCATCCATCAGGAGTTTCAGAATTTGGCTGTGAGCCACTGTCACATTGTGGGGTTGCACTTGTACCGTTGTTAAACAATCTTCGTGTTTTCTTTTTGCGCTTCTTTTTCAGTACAATTGCTGGGATTGGCATGCCCAGGCCAGCTGAAAAAAATAATTAAAAATTACTTAATAGTAATAGTTTGACATTTTTAAACTAATGTAATCAAACAGCAATCATCAGTGATTTCAGTAGAATAAAATTGGATACGTTTTTATATTATAAATTGTAATGAGCATTCTAAAAATGGATTCCGTGGAAACACAGAATACCATATATCCTTAGATAAAACCCCTTCAAAAACTTCCCCACATGAATAACACACCCCCTGAGATAGGTGGAAAAGTTGTTAGGTCAATAAAAAAACAATCAATGAAGTCAGACACACCAAATAAAGCTTCACCTGGGCTGCAAATAGTGCAGTGTGTGAAACAAAAAAATTCAGAAGAACATTAGCCTACAGCAGCGAAAACAGGTACATAATGTAATTCTAAGAAATAACTTCTTTTTGAAAATTCCCAGCTCGAAAACTCTGACAAAAAATAATTCCCCTGGGGTCTTATACAAGGAAATTGACTTGTCAGCTGAGATCATTTAAAATTTCAGTATGATTAACCCACCATTGATTGAGGTGACATTGGCTGAATACCCAGGGGGTAACCCATTGGCACCAAAAGGACCACCAATTCTCTGGTTGTATAGTGAGAAAGGTCTCCCTTTGCCAACTCCAAGCATTTGCATGTTAGCTTTGTTTATGGTAGATGGCAGCAAATTTGGATTATAAATTGGTGCACCAGCTGCTGGGTTCATGGCGGGCCTGAAATGTAAACACCGTATTTCTTCTAATAGAATGGCATACCTCCAAAAGAAAGGCACCTCCAATAGAACGGCACCTCCAATAGAACGGCACAACCAATAGAACATAGCAGGTAAAAATGTAGATTAAAAAATAGAACCACACTCTTCTATTAGATCAAATGCAAAGTCAAATGTCAAAAGTAAAGTAAAGTGTCAAATGTAAAGTCAAATGCAAAGTCAAATGCAAAGTCAAATGTCAAATGTAATATCAAGTGTCAAATGTAAAGTAACGTGTCAATTGTGAGATTTGGATACACAATTGACACTTTACTTTACATTTGACTTTACATTTGACACTTGACTTTACATTTGACATTAGACTTTGCATTAGACTTTGCATTTGACACTTTACTTTACACTTTACAGGGCTTAGGATTGCCTGCCACCATATGCAATACACACCTGACATTGGGTCCCATCTGTGCTGGTGCTGGTGTACCCATTTGAAACCTCTGCTGCCCCATGCCCACAGCTCTCACGTAGGGCACCCCAGTGGGCCCAGCCCCAGCAGTGACGTAGGCAGCCGGTGCAAATGCACTTGGTGGCAGCTGGTAGCCCGATCCAGGTCCATTTTGAGTCATTGCAAGTCCCCTTGGCGGGCCCAGACCCATCGGTGGTGGTGGGTGTGCAGTCATCATACTTTGCCCAGCCTGGAATTGTCTCACCCTGGCTGCCAGCATTTGCTGCTGCAGCAAGTGCATTTGAGCCTGGGGGGTTTTGTTTTCTTGGATTAATGCCAACAGAATGATAAATTATGGAATGGAATTTCAAACTTGATAATGAGTGCAAAAATGGGCTTGGGAACTGTGTGGAAACAAGCTGGTTTCATGTGTAGCAGCCATAAAGCGGGAATTAGAGCTCAGCGTCGATTCGACGTGAAATGATGACGTGAAATGACGTCGTGAAATTAATTACCCAAGTGTGGATCATGCTACGGGTCTACAATTTTCCAAGGATAATATATGAATCAATACCTTAATCGTGTCCAATACTGAGTGTTATCAGCCACAACTAGAGCGAATTGAAAAATTCAATTTTTATCATTTCACGTCATCATCATTTCACGTCACAGTGTCAGGGAACAACTTGACATTTCACGTCAGACTGCTGCTTGCAATAGTCTGACGTGAAATGTCAAGTTGTTCCCTGACACTGTGACGTGAAATGATGATGATGTGAAATGATAAAAATTGAATTTTTCAATTCGCTCTAGTTGTGGCTGATAACACTCAGTATTGGACACGATTAAGGTATTGATTCATATATTATCCTTAGAAAATTGTAGACCCGTAGCATGATCCACACTCGTGTAATTAATTTCACGACGTCATTTCACGTCATCATTTCACGTCGAATCGACGCTGAGCTCTAATTCCGGCTTAAAATGGTTGCGACAACATGTTACACATGTTGCACATGCTTCACAAAATCTTAGTATTTTTCAAATGCCTCACAGATAATCAAAACTTATTAAAGTGTCTTCACAAAACATTTAAGCATGTTTTTCATGGTTTGTGAATTGAAGTGAAGTGTCTGCATGGCACAAAAAATGCCTTCAAGCCAAAACTCTGCCTGCTTGAATGAAGACTCTACACATCACTTCACCGTGCATCACACACCTATTTTTGCCATGAACGCTCACCTGAAATAATGCCGCACTTCCATTCACAGGTTGCATTGGCCCAATTGGCATGCCCTGCTTTGGGTTAACATTGTATCCGGGTGCACCAGCATTGTTGTTAACCCCAGGTTGGACTAAACAGCCAGAAACGGGCAACATTGGATTATTCACTACGAAATTGTTTTGCACCTGGTTGGTTGATTGCATGGCTGGCTGATGCTGTTGATTTGGGTCAGCTGGTGGAGTTTCCACAGGTTTTGGAGGAATTTTACCAGTGGGCACAAATTCTGGTGCCTGCAGCCAGTCTGGGTGGATGATATGTTGCGAATTCAGGCCAGATTTCATGTTTGCACAGCAAAGTTGTTACTACCTATATATTTTACGTTTTTGAAAAAAACGTAAGAATTTTGTTGGCTGCAGGTGCCCAGTTTAAACGTGTGCACGTGTGTACGATCAGAATTTTTTTATTTTCCATAGTACCCGGGTATTTTGGCCAGGAAAACCTTAAAAAAACGTAATAGTAGTTTTGGAAAACATAAATGTAAATGTAAGTATAAATACCCAAAGGACCGGGTATTCCGGGTAAACGTAAATACCTTTTTTGCAACACTGATATTTTGTCACGTTCAAAAAGATCAAAACCTTCAATTAGAGAAACATTTTTTTGGAGGTATGCCTACGATTTGAGATAACAGGGTATTTACTTGTAACCTTAGAAATGCTATGTTTGGCAGTGACAGCACAACACTCATTTTTTTGCTGTGAAAGCACATCACACATGTATTCCCCAATTGTTCAACAACACCAAATCATGCACGAACCATTTGCCTTGCTGCCGGACGCGGAGCTGTGCACCGACGGAGTGTCGCCCGTCTGACTCCTGCTACCAGTCCCGGACCCTGTAAAATGCCCTGTCAAATGTCAAATGTCAAATGTCATGCAAAGTGTCAAAAGTCATGCAAAATGCCCTGTAAAGTGTCAAATGTCATGCAAAGTGTCAAAAGTCATGGAAAATGCCCTGTAAAGTGTCAAATGTCATGCAAAGTGACAAAAGTCATGGAAAATGCCCTGCAATGTGTCAAATGTCATGCAAAGTGTCAAAAGTCATGGAAAATGCCCTGTAAAGTTTCAAATGTCATGCAAAGTGTCAAAAGTCATGGAAAATGCCCTGTAAAGTGTCAAATGTCATGCAAAGTGTCAAAAGTCATGGAAAATGCCCTGTAAAGTGTCAAATGTCATGCAAAGTGTCAAAACTCATGGAAAATGCCCTGTAAAGTGTCAAATGTCATGCAAAGTGTCAAAAGTCATGGAAAATGCCCTGTAAAGTGTCAAATGTCATGCAAAGTGTCAAAAGTCATGGAAAATGCCCTGTAAAGTGTCAAATGTTAGGCAAAGTGTCAAAAGTCATGGTAAATGGCCTGCAAAATGGCAAATGTCATGCAAAGTGTCTTAAGTCAATCAAGTAAAATGCCCTGCAAAGTGGCAACTGAGTTTGAGTTTTACAGGGCATTTTGCATGACTTTTGACACTTTGCATGACATTTGACATTTGACAGGGCATTTTACAGAGTCTGGGACTGACTCCTGTGGTAGTAACTGGGCGGCGGCCGATCTTCGATATCAAAATAGATTTTCATCAAGTGCGCATCCGCATCTTCTTGGCTTTCGAATTTTCTTGTGGCCATGAATTTTTTCGTTAAAGTTGTGGG
Organism: Sphaerolaimus hirsutus; assembly: GCA_964036195.1. Lineage (NCBI taxonomy): Eukaryota > Metazoa > Nematoda > Chromadorea > Monhysterida > Sphaerolaimidae > Sphaerolaimus > Sphaerolaimus hirsutus. The sequence goes on from OZ038452.1 coordinate 31,366,101, forward strand.
CGATTTCTTCAGGAAAATAATATAAAATGTAGTTTATTTGTCTGAAAATAAATAGATTCTGGTGCGGTTAGATAGGGGGTGGGGCAAAACGCTAAATTGTATTCCATATAAATATGTGAATGGTTGTCTTCGAATGACACTGAATAAATGCGCACATCGCATTGAAGTCATTTATTATTTACTCACAACTGAAGCAGCTGCGGCGATTCGGCCTTTTCCGAAGTTATTTACAGCTTAAAAATCTAACATAAATACAAGGGTGGGCAGTTCGAGGAAATACGGTAAATTAAATACCAAAGAAAAGAATTCATTTTACACCTTCAAAAAGGCCACCTCAAACACCTCATAATTGGGTAGCTGTGGAAAAAAGTCTAATCGTTCAGCTTCACCGAATATGAGTCAAATTCAATCATGTGAACTGTTTCTGGTTGAAATGTCAACATTCCGACAAATTTTTCAAAATGTTATCAACTATTCCAGACTAGTTTTCAATTCCATTCCCAAATATTTCACAATCACAAAATAAAAAAGGAAGAAGAGTTATTTTTTAAAGAATCTAAAAATTCAAGAAAAACTTCAATATAATAAATGCGGGCAACCGCATCTTTTGCAACAGATATATAGCTAAGAACAACTACCGTATTTCTTCTAATATAAGAGCAGGTTTTCAATAGAAAATTAATACATTTTTTACTTTTTCTGGGTTGCGAAATAAATAGAAGGGCGGTCTCCAATAGAAGGTCAAAAACTGCTGGAATTTTGCCAAGTGCTAGAATTGAAAAGCGTCTTCAATAGAAAGACAGGTAAAAAATTTGACGACAAAATAGAGAAGAATCCTTCTGTGGAAGAAATACGGTAATAGGATTTGACAAATTATTTTCACTTTTCAGACCGGATGAACAGCCACAGGAATTAAGCAAAAAAACCCGGGAGAAATGCTTCACATTTGGCCGGCGCTGTTGTTGTGGGTTCGCTGTGTGAGTTTGTGAAGTTCTCTAAAGTGAAGTGTGTGCAAAACACCGCGCATATTCTTCCCTTGTTTCAGATATAGTGGGACAAGATTTCATAACATAAGAATGGGACACAATAAGAAAAGTTGGTAAATGATACATCAATTTGCAAGTGGTCAGTTAAATTCAAGGTAGCCTGGAGGCGCTCCCAGACTCTGTATAATGCCAAATGTCATGCAAAGTGCCAAAAGTGTCATTCATAAGATTACAAGGTGTTTAACATGACATTTGACACTTTGCATGACACTTTGATATTTTCCAGAGTTTGGTAGTGGCTCATAAGAAGTTACAGGTGAACCTCTAATTCTCATTTCTTGTCATGAATACCTAAAGTCGGCGGACATTTCATCCTACAAAATCGGAGAGTTAGAATTCGCTTGTGAATAGAGCGAACAACGAAACTTGTGTCCCACGCGGACGCTAGAAATTGAAAAAGAAGATCATATTAAAAGAAAAATGGACGTTTCGCTGCGTCCGTGCGTGTCACACCTAGTTATCTACATTTTAAACGTTGCTCGTAAAGAATTTGACCGTTCAAACTACCGTTTTTGTTTTTCATACGTTGACTCCGTTCCAACAGCAGAGAACTTGGCAGCTGGCCAAAATTTCGAAATCCGCTATTTATATAAATAAAAAATGCTCACAATAGCTATATAACCATGTATATAAACAAAAATAGCGATTATGAAGGTGGAAATTGGCAAAGCGAAGCAAATTTTAACGATTTTTAGCTAACTTTGAGTTTTCACTCTCATTTGTATAATACGCAACTGGTAACTGGGATAAGGGCCAAGTTTTCATACGTGAGCCGATCTATTCCAATGGTTAAAATATTGCGTCACAATACCTAATGCCGTCATGCACTCTCCACTGGAGAGATTGACGCAAATGTTTGTAGGGCGATACGTCTGCCGACTTTACTTTACTTTCAATCAGGGGTTTTGTAGATTTGGCCCACAGTGGGAGTTCATATAGATAGTGAATCGCTCCCCTGTGGGATATGGGGGGGGGGGGGTAAGTCCCCACAACCCCCCTACAAAACCGCTGCTTTGAGTTGGTTTACCACTTAGATAAGTTGACTTTTAATTCTCAGCTTTTCATCAGTTGGTGGAATTGGCCGAAACAATGCCTTCCACATTTCTGGAAATGCACCTATGGTTAGGGTGGCAGCACATGCACCAGTTTCCCATGGAAAATTCATGGTTTTGGGAACTATTCCTGATGGAACACCCAACTCCAGCATTTTTTCTCTTTTTGATTTCATCTGTACATGATGCTTTCTAACTGAATTTCAACATTAATTCAGTGCATTATTTTTTTAAAATTTCTTGCACCATTACTAAAGATTCACCATGGAAGTTTGGGTTGTATCTAGGTAACCAAACATATGTCGGTACTGGAAGCTGCAAAATTGCAATATTAAAATATCAAAGTTCCCATTAACCCAAATAATAATTGTGATGGTATTTCCTCCAAAGAATTGTATTTCTTCTAATAGAATTGTATTTCTTCTAATAGAATTGTCTTTCTTCTAATAGAATTGTATTTCTTCTAATATAATTGTATTTCTTCTAATATAATTGTATTTCTTCTAATAGAGTGGCATACCTCCAATAGAAGGGCACTTTCTATCGAATAGCAGGCAATATAGCTGATGGAAAAATAGGATGGCGCTCTTTTTATTAGAAGAAATATAGTGAACAATTAATCCATTATTATATATATTCATTGTGAAATGCTGTCCCGGAAATTCTGAAACAAACCCCGTTCGGCCAACTATATATCGCATAAGCAGAAAATGTCAAATTTGATAATTTTTCGACAACTAATAGAAACGACTAAAAGGCGTTGAAAATCGCCAAGCAACAGACACAAACTAAAAAAAATTCGCAAAATTTTCCGCCCCCGCGCTCAAAGCAGTGCATTTATATAGCTGGTTGTACCGCAATCGATACCAGCTTAATATACATTGAGTATACATATTTGTGTGGGGAGTCGCTGCACACATAAATAGGTACTCAAATAACAGGGGGCATTTAAGCATACTCTTTGTACCGTAAAATGGCAAACGTTTCAAAATGGGCCACACTGCAAATTTGGAACTATGGAATTCAATATTGGTGCGCGAGTAAATATTTTAGGAAGCGCATTTTTCAAGGTTAGGTGACTCAACTGAAAATTGCTCATCAAAAATATACGTAAAGCGATAAAAAACCATAAACCATAAACGGGGATTTGATGCGATTTCAATATTTACGATATAATGTGTTGGGTAAATTTCTGCTTAGTGCACCCAAAGCACCAGAAAAGGAACCAGAAGAACGGAGCCAAACTGCACGCCAAATTAATACTTTTTCATTTTACGTAGCGCAATCCTTTAGGAGGTATCCAATTCATGTTGATACGTAAGTCCTGCGAAAGTTACGTCTATGTGCAAGAAAAATGGCAATGAGCCATTCATAGACATCAAAAATATTTGACTTTGAGAAGTTTCTGAGTTTCGCACTTACGTTTGCTGCAATGTCAACTGGAATTCGTTTTTTGAAAGAAAAATTGCGCTCAATGGATGATGTCATCAATGCGGAAAATTTAAAAACATTTTTTTGATGGTTTAGTGTGGTTCTCTCGTGTAGGTAATTCCGAAGTGTAGGTAGGTTCTTCCGAAGCATTCCTTTCGCATGTTTTGTTTCCTTTTTTTTTTTTTGTCGTTCTTTAGTTCGTCGCCTTATGTGCGTGGTATCATTTTCAGATTGATCAATCTGTATATCAAAGTTGTTAAAAGGTACGTACGTTTACTCGAAAAATACGCGTACGCGAGTACGCGGTAAATACGTTTACATATACTTTTCAAAAAAGTAACGTACTCACGTGTACGCGTACAATTTTTAAGCATACGCGTAAAGAAAACGTATTTCTGTGAATTAAATGTGGGACATATTTATAAGGCGACTACACTGCAGAGTTGTACAAATACTGGTATTTTTGGAAAACGTAAACGTAAACGTAAATACCTTTTCCAAATCAAAAGTATAAATACTAAAACGTAAGGTATTTTTAAAATACCAGGGAAAACGTAAAATAAAACGTAAACGTAAAAATTACATTAAGTGCTTATGCTATCAGAGAATACAAAAACACAATGTTTTTTACAACATTATGGATGTTCATATGATCTCCATCAACATTTTCTCTGCTTAAATACCTGTATTTTATATATACCGTATTTGCTTGAATAGTTCCCCCCTGAATAATTTCCCCCCTCGAATAATCCCCCCCTGTAAGACGAGTGAGGAAATAATAATTCCCCCCCTTGAATAATCCCCCCCTTTAAAGATTTGATTAATTTGTCGTACCTCATTTTAACAAAAATGACACGTTATTATGTTTATGAAGCATATTTTGTGAAATGAGTTGATATAAACATGCTTGAAAATTTTGACGAAATAATAATTCCCCCCTTGAATAATTCCCCCCCTCGAATAGTTCCCCCCTCAAAAATGTCTGACGAAATAATAATCCCCCAGGGGGATTATTCAAGCAAATACGGTATATAGAATGATGGGATCGTGGTATTGAATTGGGATTGGAGTTGACATTTTGCGTCGTTGTCAACTACTGGGTGTAGGGCCATAACGTGCTAATTCCGTAACAGGAGAACTAACAAAAATTATTACAAGAAGTAATGGCAAGTTGAATGGTAAGTAAAAATTTAAAGAAAAGTAAATTTTTAAGTGAAATGGCGAGTTAAAAGACAAATGGTCAGTCATGAGAAAACCCTAAAAATGTTTCGACTTTTTATTCGCATTGCAGTTCTCCCTCACAAAAATACTTTCCTTCAACTTTTTACTTTTCACTTGCAAATTGGTGTTTGAGTTCTCCAATTGCGGAATTCAAACTCTTCAACATTAGAACATGTTGAACTCATCATAATACACTACATTTGTCAAACAATATGGTTCTGTGTAGCATATTTTTACGTTTTCTCTGGTACCCGGGTAATTGTGCCAGGAAAACGTAACAAAACATAACGGTATTTTTGGAAAGCGTAAACGTAAATGTAAGTATAAATACCCGAATAACTGGGTATTTCGGGTAAACGTAAATACGTTTTCGCAACTCTGCTACACTGCAATGAACTCTATTTCCTCGAAATACCGTTAATTTTGAGGGGGGGGGGGGGTGGTTAAACAAGGGTGGGTATTTCGAGCGGGGTTTATTACTTCGCCAGAATGTTTTGGAACTGTCAGTGCTAATTCGTTGCTTGTCATGTACCCTGAGGTAGAAAATATTCACCATGTACAAAAGCATACCTATGTATTTATAGGGTTACCTATATAGGTAAGTAAATATGTATTTAGGTATGTAAATATAGATGGTATAAACCCTGTTCTAACGTGACTCGGTCATTGTTTTAACGTGTGTTCTGCATTTCAAAGAACACAAACTGAAGGTTTTGTTATTTACGTTTTCTTTACACTCAATTGGGGGGGGGGGTTCGACGGGGGTCTATGAGGTAATTCGTAGTGGCCATTTTGAGTGGGGTACTTCGAAAACGTACCCAGTTCTACATATTCTATGAAAAAAGTGCTCGCTTTTGCAATTTACTGGGAATAAATTTTGTACTCGCATTTACGCGTACGTACGAGTAAAAAACAAGTATTTTACGTTTTCTATACTTTGTGATGAGTAAAATAAAAATACTTTACGTTTACATATACTTTTAAAAAAGTTCAGTAATTCTAACAACTCTGCTGTATATAAACGTTGTTCTTTTAGTTTTTTTGCCAATTTCATTTGCAATAGCTGCACTGGCATACCGTAAGTTCTCTAATAATACGACACGATTTCGGGGGTCGTACTAATAGAGAGTGTCGCATTTTATGCAGCCTCAAATCAACAACTCCACTGTGCACATACCCAAGGACGTATCCAGGGGGGGGGGCGGGGGGGGCTGCAGCCCCCCCCTTCCCGGGGTCAGACCTAAAAAATTCCGGAAATTGCAACTTTTCCTATATATTTTTTTCGATGTCTCTTAAAAATTTTGCGCGCAAGCGCGCAATTTCTTCCCCATGCATTGTATTTTCAGCGGATCGGCCTCTGTAAGCCAATATCCTTGGAAATGAACGCATTTTTGCGAATTTCGTTGTATATGTATGCATATTTACATACATATAAAGCGGTTCCTGGCGCTGGCGCCAACCCCAAAAGCGCCATGGCGTGGCGCCTTTGTATGGCGCTAGCGCCAAAACGCCTCTCCGACCCTATATAGGGATAAAATTTAGGGGGGGGGGGGGGCTGAGCCCCTCCCGTTCGCCGGCCCCCGTAAACAAGCAGCCCCCCCCGCTCAAAAATCCTGGATACGTCCCTGCACATACCGTATTTCTTCTAATAGAAGAGCGCCGTTCTATTGTTTTCGTCAAGTTTTTTTACCTGCCGTTCTATTGGAGGCTGTCATTCTATTACTTTCACCAATTTTTTCACAGATTTCTCATTTGAACTAAGTCGTATTTTTGATGAAGCTTGAGCAATATTTCAATATCAGAGCATCAATTTTGCATTTTATATCTATTTTAATGCTTAGAATGTTCTCTCCATCCATTTTTCATTAATTTTTGTTTTCTGGCACAGTGTCAACATAATCTCTACCTGCGGTTCTATCGTGGGTGCCGTTCTATTGGAGGGTGCCGTTCTATTGTTTTCATGACCGAAAAAATGTGCCAAAACCTGCCGTTTTATTGAAGGTGCCGTTCTATTGGAGGTATGCCGTTCTATTAGAAGAAATAGGGTAACTCGAGTGCGAGCATGACATTGTAAACCCATTGAACTGCCCGCCACCTTGTCCAAAAGTGCGGATCCGAAAGCGCCGAATCCGCAGATTGCACCATCGTTACGTCGTTTTTAAAAGTGTTTTTCTCTTTGTGTTGCATTATTGGAAAGTGTCGCATTATACTCGCTCAACGTGACCAAGGGGGTCGCACTTTTGGAGGGGTCGCTTAATTGGAGACCTGTCGCCAAAATAGATGATTTACTGTTTTGACATTGATTTGCTGAGAACGTTTTTTTTAATTGTCAGCCTCAAAACGTTTCCTCATTCCGCATTTCCTCCTCAGCATGAATTCAGGCCATTTTATCCGTTTTCTATGCCTCTATTTTCAATTTATAATGATAAATTAATAATTATTTGTTGTAGTTTCAGTGAAAAAGGTATACATTTGCCATTTTATTCGGTCTGAAATTAGTTATATTAGTTTGCACCCTGGATCATTTTGCTTGCAGCTCGCTTTTGGGGAATTGATCTTTGTCAAATATTTTTTTTTGTGGTGGAACATACATAATTCATCATTGTGTATGAACATAAAGATGACAGACTGCATTTGAATGTAATAATTTTGAGACACACACAACACTGATTATTTGAAAATGAGAAGGATCGACATAAGATTACCTCACAACAGAAGAACAAAATTATGATAAAAACAACAGTGGTTTATCAAATATTGAAAAATCATCAAACATGTAGTACACATTACTCTTTAGACTAATAAATTGATAAGTAAATGATCTGTATTCAGTCAACTAAGTCCAAGGATGTTCCAGGGCCAGTTCCACAAGTGGTAAAGTAAACAGATGTAAAGTGTAAGTAAAGTTAAGTAAAGAGTAAAGTGAAAAAAGAAAAAAAGTAAAGATGAAGGGACAAGTGGAAAATAACAATAAAATGCTAAAAAAATTAAAAAAGGGGGAAAATGTTACATTTTTAACACTATCATTATTTTCAGTTTGTCCCTTTACTTTATTCTTTACTTTTCGCTTTACCCTTCAATTTTTACTTTACTATTTAATTTTCACTTTACTATTCAATTTTCACTTTACTCTACTTTTTACTGTTTACTTTACCATTTGTGGAACTGACCCCAGGGTGGGGGGCAGGGGGCTACAGCCTAACCTTTTCCCAGGGTGAGACAAGGAAATTCCGGAAAATGCAACTTGCAAAAAGGCTTGTGTAAAGTTCTGCATGAAAGCACACCTTTTCATCCCATGTAATGTATTATTAGCAGAGTGATCTCTGTAGATGCTAATCCACAAAGATACACTCAATAATGCACAATTTGAAATAGAAACAAGTGAGAAAAATAACTCCTTGATTTTCCCTGAACATATCCTTAGGGTTCAAACGGGATTGACTTTTTGGGATCGGGATCGGGTTCACTTTTTGAGATTTCGGGATCGGGATCGGGATTGTGGTTTCGGGATCGGGATCGGAATCGGGATTGGTATTTTGAGATTTCGGGATCGGGATCGGGATTGGCCGGGATTGGGGTCACAGGATCGGGATTGGCATTTTTTCGGGATCGGGATTGGGGTTTAGGGATAAAGATTTTCGTCACTGTTCTGGCATTCACAGTTGTTCATAAAGGTCTCAAAACACTGTTGGATGCCAGAAAAGTGACATAAAATGGACGCTGGGGGTTTGCGTTCACATTTTGGCACGCAAAAATGTCATTTTTACACTTTTTATAATTTCCACTATTTTTTCCGGGATCGGGATCCCGGACTTGGGAGATTCTGGGGATCGGGATCGGGATTTGAAAGTTTTCAGGATCGGGATCGGGATTGGTATTTTTGGATTTCGGGATCGGGATCGGGATTGGGGTTTCGGGATCAGGATCGGGACTGCTAAATCCCGGAATTTCACGGGATCCGGGATCGGGATCCCGTTTGAACCCTACATATCCTTCTGTCATCAATTTTGAAAAAAACAGGTATAATTTTGAATCAGCCCTGAAAAGTATTCTAGCCAAAAACCTGACAAAATTATCATCCTGGTGACTTATCCAAGTGAATTTGATGTGAAGATGGGTGGTTTGTATAAGATTTTGTTCCAATATTTGATAAATATATACAAATGTGAATATATGCTGTTATTAATGACTTGGTTAATACAGTTGTGCTGTTTTGTCCTACCTAAGTGTATGTATATTTAAAAAAATACTGAGTGTGAATAACACAAATAGATATACTGTATTTGCTCTTAGCACCCCCCAGGGGTTTATTTTTTGAGTGAAAATTTTGAGGGTAGGGGGTAAAACAAGCGTGGGTGTATTTTGAGAGGGTTTCATCATAAATTTTTGTGAAATTAATAGTAAAAAATGTGCTTTTCAGTACCCAAAACCTATAATAAATGTGTCCAACTATGATATATTAGGAATATCAACACACAAACTAGTGTATATATGTAGCGTCAATGCAAATTGGCAGCAATAAATACATCATGTACAGTGCATACATGATGTACATCATTCTTGATGGGGCTATTTTGATGGTAGGGTTTATTTATTCCTGGTGGTCATTTTGAGGGGGGTATTTTGAGGGAGGGGTATTTCGAGGGGGTATTTTGAGGAAATACAGTATATATAACTTAGTGCATTCTGAAAATCATTTTTCTACCAGAACATTTCAAATGCCTTGAATCTTCAAATTTGACATGTTATGGCTACAACAATCATCTTCAATAAAATTTTCAAAATGTAGAAGCAAAATGCACCAAGTAATAACCTGAATTCAGTATCATAAAAGAATTCTAAAATGCACAATAAAATGTACCTTGAATGGAACTTTTTTAACAAAATCTATATATTATGGTCCGAGTAATAAATCGCATACATGTATTTAGTGTCTGCATTCAGGGGTCTGGCAGGGGGTGTGGAACACCTACCAAATTGTCCAGCTATCTGTCAACTGCAGAGGATGCTCAGTTGTCAATCTATTCCAAGGCAAATGTTTTGACTATATTTTCTGCACCCCCATAAGCTCATCCAGCTGTCTATCTATCTGGAGTGATTTGTCAGAATTTTTGCAAAGATCATTACACAAAATCATCAATTTTCATACCTTGTTGCCTATTTTCACCTGCAAAATTCATTCATGTGCTTTATTTTCAGATATTCTATGCACTGTATGTGCTATGTTTTGCCATATTTTGTGCAATTTATCTCCCTTTTCCGTTACCTACACATTGGAAAAACCATAAATTCAGCCCTATGACCCCCAAATGACTTTCCTGAAACACTTCAGAAAATTTTTCAGCTTTCTTCTACCTGATTTACTGTATCTGTATCCCAACAGTGGTCCAGATCTACAAGACCCCTGCCTGCATGCCACCAAAATTACTTGAATACAATAGCCCTCGGAAAACAGATATGTATTTATGGCAACCACATAAACCGTATGTATGGCAACATAAAGATACAATAGTATTCTGTTGAAAAAATTCCAAATATTGTGACCGGTGTGAAACATTAGCTCACCAAAACGATGCAAGACCCAAATTTAATATTTTTTTTTGCTTTATGGTTGATTTAACTGATCTCTATGTTCTGTTTATAGTGAAGTCCAATCGACCACCCCACACTATTTGTCACGAATTAAGAACAATGTAACCGTGGATTGTTGATTTTACTTAGCCAATTAATTTTACTTATTACAACAAGAGAACAAGAATGTTGTAGTGGAATAAGCCACTTTTAAGTCATGTATCCTATTTTCTGATTATAATACAAAAGATGATCACTTGATAACAAAGTTTAAATTGATGAATTAAAAACTTTTTAAACCACGGAAGTTTTCTAAACATTTAGAAAATGATGTATGTTTATTTACATGAATATGTAATGACAAAAATGAAAGGGTTCTCCAATGGGGTAAGGGGCTGGGGCAAAAAAAATTCTGCATCATTTTGCCCCGATTTTCAGTCAAAATCGGGCTAGTTATTGTGCTTTTTGTTGATTTTCACTGCCAAAATCCGAGTGCTTATAGTTGAGATATATTTATACCTGAAATAGTGCCTTGTCTCAACTTTCTCTTAGCTATATTTTATATATTTTCACTATTTTTCACATAACTTAAGAAATTTCTTTCCCTTTTCCATTAATTGAGGTAAAAAGTCCCCATAAATGTCAAAATATTGGAGAACCCTCCTGACGCTTGACAATTTATAAATATAAAAAAGAACATTAGCAGAGAAAGTAACCCAAAGTTCAATTTCACACCATAGCGAGCATACAACATAGGATTCAAACGATATATCCTGTCAACGATCGATGTCTAAAAGTAATATCGTTTGAACCCTAAAGTTACAAAATGTTTTTCCTCTCGATTGGACCCGTGCAAAACTCCTTTGGTTTTTATTCCAAACACTCAAACTGGAACGAAAAAACACATCTTTTCCAATCCTTTATTTTTACCAAAAACCCATTCACACAGAACATAACATCTTTGAATGATAATTCTCATCTCACTATCTTATATTGGCCGCACTCTACAGTAATGGGACATAAGTTTCTGTGGAGTTAGATCCTGCCGCGGTGCCATTTCAGTTGCAACAGTAGGTTTTCATATAGGCCACGGTGCACCGCCGCTCGCAGCATTCGTAGGCTAGCCCGCCCAGACCCGCCGCTGGCACGCGTTTGTCCGCCACCTGCGAAACGCACGACAATGTGTTTAACAATTGAGGCGTCCAATTCTAAAAGTCGACAAGTCCAAAATATGAAAATTTTGAGTTAGGCCCGGAAACGTCATCTGGGGCCACTCCCGCACATTTTTCATAATTTTCCATAAATTTTTTGACCTCACATGCCCATATGGCAAAGTGCCAAATTTGATGCCATTTTTGGGGAAAAATGCAAAAAAATGGGCATGAAGTCGACAAGTCCACTTAGTTTTGGGCTAAAAGTCGACAAGTCCACCTTCCGCAGCCTCCTTTTATGGGGAAAAATGCAAGAAATGTGATAAGTCCATCATGGACACCGATTTCTAAAAGTCGACAAGTCCATAAATTTCCCATAACGCGGCCGCTTCCTCCCCGGGAACAAAAATGTTCTCGAGTGCAAGAAGGCAACAAGTCCATTTCCCTCGCGAAAACAGTTTGGTTCTGTCCGAGTAGAATTTTATATACCGTATTTCCTCGAAATACCCCCCCCCTTGAAATACCCCCCCCCTCGTTTGACCCCCCCCCTCTCGAGACCACTATGAAACAATCACCCCCCCCCTCGAAATACCCCCCCCCCAAATTGAGTGTAAAGGGAACGTACATCACAATAACTGTAGTTTGTGTTCAGTGTACTGCAGAACACACGTTAAAACACTGTCGGTGTCACGTTAGAACAGTGTACATACCATCTACATACTAATATTAGTCTACAGAACCTTATAAATGGCGGTTTTTGTTGCATTTTTCGTCGTCTGCGTACGTTTCAGACGACAATTTCGTACTTGGTTTTCAAAAATTTTCTTGTGAAACAATAACCCCCCCCCTCGAAATACCCCCCCCCTCGTTTAACCCCCCCCCCTCTCGGGACCACTATGAAACAATCACCCCCCGGGGGGTATTTCGAGGAAATACGGTAGCGTATTTCCTCAAAATACCCCCGGGGGGTGATTGTTTCATAGTGGTCCCGAGAGGGGGGGGGGGGGGGGTTAAACGAGGGGGGTATTTCGAGGGGGGGGCTATTATTTCACAAGAACTTTTTTGAAATCCTAGTACAAAATCGTTGTTTGTGATGTGCGCGGGGGTAGAAAAATGCATCAATAACTGACATGTAAAGACTCCTGTAGACTAATAGTAGTATTTACGTAGATGGTATAAACACTGTTCTAACGTGATTCCGACATTGTTTTAACGTGTGTTCTGCACTACGCAGAACACAAACTGCAGTATTTGTCATCTACGTTCTCTTTACACTCAATCTGGGGGGGGGGTATTTCGAGGGGGGGAGGGTGATTGTTTCATGATGGTCTCGAGAGGGGGGGGGGGTCAAACGAGGGGGGGGTATTTCGAGGAAATACGGTACACCCAATTTTTCACATATACGTTGAGAGCAGGGGCTGAAAATTTGACACTTTATTGTAAACATTTGGAACTTAATGTTGAGCATGAGATAGCCCCATTGGACACGCACCACGGACCTGGAATTGGAAATGAATCTTAGAATGCGATTTACTCAAAATCGCATTTTGTGGACTTGTCGGTATTTAGAATTAGACGCCTCAATTCGATTGTAAACAGATGCGTGGCGCGTTTGACGGGTGGAGTTTTTTCTACAGATTTCTTACATTACTCCCAGGGGGGGGGGTATTATTTCGCCAGAAATGTTCGTGTAATATTGTTGTAAAGAAGCGGCTTTACATACACAAAACTGATAGTAAACGTGACCTTATCTATATTTAGAAATATAGTATCAACGTAAATAGCTACATAGATGTGTAGCTGCGACGCAAATTGACAGCTATTTATTAATACATCATTTACGTTGCATACAGGGGGGGGGGGGCTAATTCAAGGTTGTATTTCGAGGAAATACGGTAGGCATATTTTTTCATGAACACATTCGAAAGCACTAACTTGATTTTTGTCAACTTTTTTATCATTTTGTTTGATCTCTCGCTTAGGTCGCAGGTTGGAAAATGTGCTGGGTTCCCACGCGCCGAACGACTGGTCACTGTTATCTGCGGATTTAAACTTGCCATTTATATTTACACTTTGAAAATTGCGTTTTTTTGACAATAAAGGTCATCACGTTGAAACACACTAATTAATTTATGTGCTGAAACTTTGGGGTAGTTGTATAGCTGAGATTACAGTTTGATGGAGAATTGGTAAACGGAAATTTCAACGGAAAATTGATTACATGAGAGTGGATGATGCGATGGTACAGTGCTCAAATTTTGTTTCGGTAATACTAGGGTTGGCCGATGTTTTTTTTAAACGTTTTTTTAAAAGTTTTTTTTAAAGAACGTTGTTTTTAAAGAAAACATGACATCCGAAATGTTTTTTAAAAAACATCACCCAAAATTTTTACTACCAAGCACTAGGTATTTTGTAATATTTTTGTGTGCAAGCAGCAATTTCACACACAAATTGACATAAGTTTTGTGGCATTTTTAGTATCAAAGCATCCATTTCTATGTACTACCATGGGTTAATAAGCCGTCATATGTTGCTGTAATATATAATATTGAGGTAATGTGCTTCCATGTACCTCCACAGTGTGTAACTTCACTCCCAAAGTAACAACCTTCTTTTATAACGTTGTTTGATCACTATTCCTTGCCAAACTTCATCTGAAGTCACAAACATTCGACTATAAGGCGATATACGAACATGTCGACAAAAAATGGATATTGTCGACACAAATCACCAGTTATAATGCTATCCCGTGGCTCCACAGCCATTATATGGTCATATATAACATCACAGAGTATTGTCACTGTCTGATATACGGTATAGGTTGACACAAGATCATATCTGGGAGCTTTAAAAAACAACGTTTTTAAAAAACATGGAGTTGATAAAACGTTTTTTCCAACCCTAGGTAATACCCATTTTTATCAATACTCGAAATGTGTCCGAAATACAGCGTCAACGGTCACGGCTGGATCGAATTGAAAGTTTGAAAAATGATAATTTTCCATTAGTATTTTCCGTCAGGGAACTAATTTTTTTTTTCCGTTAGGTGATTGCAATGCAATCGTGTTCTATACATGAAAATTTGAGCCTTGTACCATCATCCACTCTAAAGTAATAAATTTTCCATTACGTACCTTTTCTCCGTCAAGGTGTATTCTCAACTTATTCTGGACTTCTGAGTGTGTAGATATTTAGAACACATTGTCAAGTCAAATTTCTTTTGATATTGATAATTAGCGGAGAAATAGAGGTTGCAAACGGCAGTTATAGCTGCAATGCTTTTTGGTTTTACAACTGATTTTTAAAAATTATAACCGTTAAGCCGCGTTTACACTGTCACGTGTGCCGACAAATTTTTTTCGCTTTCATGTCATAAAAATGCAATATTTGTTGTGTCGGACACCTAGATCTCGACTACCCGTTTTGCCTAGGACAAACATAAATTTTCATATATGACATTATTTTACACAATAAGATATATTTTTATTGTCGTCGCATTAAAGCCAACAAAATTATTGTAATGTAAACGCCGCTTTAACTAAAAAAATCATGCCGTTGAATTTTTCAACCCGGAGGGTCAAAGTGTGTAAGACCCCTGACAAAGACAAAGCCACTGCCAAAATAAACTCACATTGAAGAGTATGCAAGAACGTGGGTGCCTGATGGCCCTGCACCAGGGCGGGGGCGGGGGCGGCCCTCTTCTGGCCCACGCCGCACACGCTGTTGTTGCACAGTAGGGCGAGCATGCGCGTCAGCCGCTCGCCGCACAGCTTCTGCCCGCCGCCCTGCGCGCCCGCCACCAGCAGCAGTGAAATAACGCACACTTTTAGCGGGCCGGTGAGTAGGGGCCAGCCGGGTCGGGCGGAGCCGGGGGTCGCCCGCTGCCGGCCGAGGTCGGAGCGAACGCTTTTCCACCTGCCCATCGTTTGACCGCAAGCTACTAAGTGGGAGGATCGGTGTTTTGATGTTGCCCCCTCGCTTTTCGGGCAAGTCACCGTATGAATGCAAATGGAAGTTCTGAGGGCCCGCACACTAGTTGACACATGTGTGTTAACTAGTGTGTCAACTCAGATTTCAGCTTCACGTGTCGCTGAGCGATCACCACATGCGTGTCAACTAGTGAGCGGGCCGCAATTGGCGCGGCAGTTGCAACTCGCAATGTAAGTCGAAAGTTTTTCACTGCAAATTTACAATGCTCCAAGTTTTGGTGAACTTTACGCAAAATATTGCTAGTGAGTTTATTCATCAAAATAAATGGTAACATTTTTTGTATAGTTTCCTGTCCTATCGATATATGCAGATGTCTTCTTAATAATTTATATGAAACTTCCCATGCTATTGGCTTTGCGGACAACACTACCATAACTTGACGAATAATGGGACATGATAGTTTTTGCAACTACAAATTGTGCACTAATGTACCTACACACACTAGTTTTCACCGTGACTTCCTGTGAAAACTGAAATTTTTTTAAATGCAAATTAATGAACACGGTTGACCTTAGAGGCACCGCGAGGGTCAAAACCTCAGAAACCCCTGATCCGTTATCTACATGTCGAACGGGTTTACATGCCAAATGGCACAGGGTCGGTGAGGTAGATTGGCTGAATATTACACACTAACACTAGCATATCGTTTATCATTACTACTACATGGCAGCATGGAGCATGCGGGAACAGCTTTGCCACTAAATACAATTGCCACAAAACCAATGGAAACAACCCCCAATTCAAATGTGTGCTTGCATGAAAAAAATTGTAAAATACCTAGTCGAGTGAATAAGTACAGAAAGTTCCAGTTTTTATAAGAAACAATATTGGTAAAAGGGTTAAAAACGGCAGCAATTCATAGACGTCATAGAGGCACCTTTGACGTAATTAGATGGTGTATATATAATTAAACGGATACATTCATTTCATTCGAATCGGGCTTGCATGCCATTCAAGTGGCACTCGAATTTCCCTTTAGCCAATAGCTTGTGAAGTGTGAAATACCTGCTAATATGCTCTGCCGATGTTTTAATGACACTAAAATAGTGAACACCTTAAGTAGGATAGAACCCAAATTCTAGAATCCTAAATCTTAAGGAGTGAACACTTCATTCAAGAAATTAACATTCTCTGAAATGAAAACTCAGAAGTTTCCAGAAACGATGAGATTTTTATAGAATTCTGAAAAGTGAGTACTCTCAGGCAGGGACATACCCACAGGGGTTTCCAATGGGAGGCTGGAGGCATCCGCCAAATGTATCTATTTCTTGTGGGCCGACACAGCATACTTACTATTTATGTATCTCGAGGCAAAATTTCTGGTCGCTATTTATTCCCTGAGCCCCCCCCCCACAAAAAAATGCTAAAGTTTTGGTGCTGGGCTAAAAATGCCAAAAAAAATTTCAATGACCCCGTTTAAAAAAACAACGTTTTTTAAAAGATAAAACCTTTTTTAATCGGTCTATTTTTCAAGGATTTCATGGTATTTCATATGATGAAAGGGTTGATTTGTGGTTACAGTTTGGAACCCCATAAGAATCTATAAAAATTTACCAGAAAAATTCGAAAATGCAACAACTTAGTGTAAAGCGGGAATTAGAGCTCAGCGTCGATTCGACGTGAAATGACGACGTGAAATGATGTCGTGAAATTAATTACACGAGTGTGGATCATGCTACGGGTCTACAATTTTCTAAGGATAATATATGAATCAATACCTTAATCGTGTCCAATACGGAGTGTTATCAGCCACAACTAGAGCGAATTGAAAAATTCAATTTTTATCATTCCACGTCATCATTTTACGTCAGGGAACAACTTGACATTTCACGTCAGACTATTGCAAGCAATAGTCTGACGTGAAATGTGTAATGCGAGAACTGACGGCGGGCCACCAAAGTGCCAGACCTACATCTCTGGGACGGTGACCCAGCGTCAATTAACGCTACCAAATCCTAATTATGGCGCTTTAGCCGCCTGAAATGCCACACGGGCCATCTTTAGACCAAGTGACGTCATTTCGACGTCGCCCTATATGAAACCTAACTTGTAGGAGACTTACGGCGCAGTGGACGCCAGCTATGGTAATTGGCGCCAGATCACCAAAGTGCCAGACCTACGTCTCTGGGACGGTGATTCAGCGCGAATTACCATAGAACAATAAATCGATGGCGCTATGCCGCCGGCCTTAATTAACAAGACGGCTTAATTAGCCGCTTCCAGTCGTGAAAAGAACCGGGTGACGTCATTCGACCTCCCCGGGAATGAAACCTAACTCTCATGAGAATTACGGCGCTTTTCATTAAAAGAAAAGCAGCGCCGAGCAGAAAGTCGATTCCCTTGGGCATGGCGGCCAAACGAGCGCCGGCAAACGATCCCGACGGCCGCGACCGCGCCGCGCCGCCGCCATTTGACGACCGCCGACCACCGGAACCCGGGAGAGGGGGATTTTGGGTCATTTTTGGAACTTTCGTAAAAGTGCGAGTCGGCCACTTTTGGCCGAGTGCCAACCTTCGGAAAATGGCACCGAGTGTATTTTCAAGGGGGGGTTAAGTACTGTCGCCGTGTTTGGCGACAGTTTATCACTCAAACTTGCAAATCTACCCCCTACCCAGTCCCCGCGAGCGTCGACAGCGTTGGCCGCCGGAAACGTCCGCGGAGCGACAGACTTCGGCCGCTCAGAGTTTTGGTAGGAGTGGCCACCGGAAGGGATGGCCCCGATAGCTCCTGAAGCCTACGTCCTTCGGAGTAGAGACGGGTCACCCCTTCTGGAGGGGTATGTGCCTTAGGTAAAATAGTAAAAATAGGGAGCGGCCTTGATAGCTCCTGAAGTCGACGTCCTTCGGAGTAGAGACGGGCCAATCCCACAGGAAATTGGAACAGTGCCAAAAAGGCCGTTTTTTTGTGTGTAATTTGGCACATATCCCGTAGCCATTGCTGCCACAGGGAGGAGTTTTGTGATTTTGTAGGGTGTAGGAGTAGGTTTAGGGAGTAGGTTCGCGGTAGGTGCCGCGGTATGTGATTTATGGCGCGTATATTTGTGTTTATTTGTATCTAATTACCCACCTAACCCCTTTTGTTTGTGATAATTGCATGAGTTTGTGATTGTATTTTTACGTTCGCATTTATTTTCTGTGTTTCGCACGTGTTTCTATGTTTTGCACTTATTTCTGTGTTTTGCACTTTTTGCACCTTGTGTTTAGCTTCACGTTGGCCGATTGGTACGCTGGTTTTGGACGAGCTCACGTTTGAGCAATTACGGTTGTTTTTGTAATTTTTGGTCCTTTTGCACTTGCTTGCAGTTCGAGTAGCTGTGGATTCACTCGGCTTGTTTTTAGTTGTGTCATGCTTAGTTTTGAGAGTCTCACTCAGTTTAGGTACTTTTAAGCTGTTAGTTTGTGCGTTTACATTCGGTAGGTTACTGTAGGTATTTTATTTTCTAGTTTGGCACAGTTCCAAGTCTGGTTTATTAGCTGGCTGAGTGCCAGAAGAAAGGTGTTCCTGAATGTCAAGTCACCATTCCCTTGTTCCATTAAAAAGTAACCCTTGTGGTAACATGGCTCTGTTCAACTGAAGTCACTTATTTTTGGTACACTTTTGAATGCACTTTCGTGATTGGTTGGCTCCGCCCAGCTGCAAACCAGTTTTGGGCACTTCAAACCCATAAAAGAGAGCCCCAATCCAGTGATTGTCATCAGTCTATTCAATCCAATTTTAATTACTAAGTCAGTGATTTACCAGCTGAAATGAGCCTACCCTTGGTTATTCATTCTCTGCTAACTCTGGCATAGGCCTTCTCTTCCCTCTGCACGGTGACATTTAGGTTCACAGGGGCAGGAGTGGCCACACGGAGCTGCCGGTATAGCTAAGATAGGGTGTTGTATGGGGAGAACCCACCATCTGTGATGCTTACTGTACGTCTGGACCTCTGTGGACTTGTTTTAGGCGTAGTATAAGCTGAAGTAGGCTGTACACCTATTGACTCGCTCTAGGCTTTCGTAAGGGCCCAAACAGTTGTGCTACGTCGTCGTAAATTACTTTTGATAGTGGTGCTGTGCCAAGCTAGGACTTAAGTACCTGGACTTGTGTGGTCTCTTACCAGTGCATCGTACTGCTATCCTCACCCGTCTGGTTTAGCTTATATGACCCTGAGTGTTATTTAGTCATTTTTGTATCACTGTTTTGGTTTGGAAAGTGGAAAGGTAAATTGGAAACATTCAAATACTTTGGGAACTTCATTTGCAACGTTATTTGAGAAACCCAATTAGTGTAATTCAAGCTTACTCTGGTGCAACTAATTCTCTACTTAATCTATTGGCTCATTCCAGCTAGTGGGTCTAATTACTTCTAAATTCTAATTTGTGAATTATGATGGAAGTTGCTTTTATTTGCTTGCATTCGAGTGATGTTCAATTGTCGGTTTTCGAAGCGTGGGCTAATCTTGTTTCTGTTTCTGGAAGCGCGCCAAGTTCTGAAGGTTTCTGGGAGGTTGATGATTTGGAGATGGGCCCTGTTTTGGATAGTTTTGAACCCGTGTCGGAAATGTTTCAAATTCAGCGAAGGGCCACGTATGCGGAAAAGGTTCAAGGCGCCGGTGATTTTGTCATTGATTCTGTTTTGCCCAATGGCGAGGTGATTAGTGATGCTTCTCAGCAGTGGTTGCTTGATCACTTGATCATGGAGCTGACTTTTATTGAGCCCGGAATTTGTGGTGTTTTTGAGAAAACCGCTGAAAGGCTGAAGAAAACTGTGCAGCCTAGAAACCTTTGGTATTTGGTGGGTAAGAGAGGGAAATTACAGCCGCATGTTATTCGCCGCAAGCTTTTGCAATTTGCGCGACCGGACTTCGTTAGCTGTGGCAACCAAGTAGACCGAAAAGTTCCGAAGCCTACGTCCTTCGGAATAGCTAGGTCGAAAGGCACCAAGCTGGTGAAGTTTGGCAGACGGGATTCCCGCGCACGCGCCAAGCGTAGGGCTCGTAGGGCAATTGTTAGGCGTCCGGTGGACATTATGCCGCTCGTTGAATTGTCGGAATTGTGCGATCGCTTTGTTGGCGTGTTGCCATTGTTTGTTGTTCCACGCGTGCAAAAGGTAACCAAGTCCCCTGTTAGGTGCTGTACATTTGGCGTAATTAGGCAGGATGGACTGCACGAGCGCATCGTTGAGAGTTCTGACGGAAATGGACATTGTCCAAGGTGTTGCTATCTGGCCCATAGTGGTGAAGATGTAGTACCCGGGGGTCCACTTTATTATATTAATGACAATGTTGCAGTACCCGGGGGGTTATATTATTATAAATGTCAAGTTGTTCCCTGACACTGTGACGTGAAATGATGATGACGTGAAATGATAAAAATTGAATTTTTCAATTCGCTCTAGTTGTGGCTGATAACACTCAGTATTGGACACGATTAAGGTATTGATTCATATATTATCCTTAGAAAATTGTAGACCCGTAGCATGATCCACACTCGTGTAATTAATTTCACGACATCATTTCACGTCGTTATTTCACGTCGAATCGACGCTGAGCTCTAATTCCCGCTTTAAAAATATAAAGTATCACAAAAATCGGAAAGTATAAAAAATTCCAAAACGTTTTTCAGAATAAAATTCGTAAAATTATTTTAGAACTTAATAGAAAAAAATACACTTGAAAAAATTTATACTTTTTCCGGAGGGTTTGCCATCGTTACAACAGCTACACTCCTGGAAAAATGTGTTTAGCCTTTTGATTTTTTTGCTTCAATGGCAAACCAAACATTAAAAATGGGTCACTGAGAGGTGAAACTCATACATAGGGAGGGGGGGGGGGGGGGTCATTATGTCGACCCCCCACAGTAGAAATATGGCCCCACCCCTGCGTATATATCAATATTTTGTTAACTGTGAACGCAGCATCTTCTGCGAATTTTTTTTTGCTTTTCTTACATTTAGCTTAATGCATGCAGTCATGAGCTGGCATGGTGCCAACATTTCGTTTTGTTCATGATTGTAAAAATTGAATTCAAACTTGTGAATAAGTTATAAATATCTAAACAGTGCATGTCTTATTCATCATTTTAACATGTTTTTTAACTTTGAAAGGGCTAAACACGTTTTTCCACCTGGGGGCAGTCCCAAGCCCTGTAAAGTGTAAAGTAAAGTGTCAAATGTAAAGTCAAATGCAAAGTCAAGTGTCAATCAAAACAAAAAAGAAAAGATTTTATTACTGAACTTTGCATGACAATTGACACTTTACTTGGCATTTGGCTTTACATTTGACACTTTACTTTACACTTTACAGGGCTTGGGATTGGCACCTGAAATCTGACTTCGGATGGCTGTCAAATGAGCAGCAACACACCCAGAAAGCTAAAAATCGACATGTGGCAAAAAGGCACCTTACTCTACAAGAATTCATCCCATGTACATGGTCCGGCTGAAAAGTCCCTGGACAGTGCTCGCTATTCGCGCTAGGGGTAAGCTACGGTCATAAAATTTCGACAGGTTAAGATATCAGGTGTTTTGAGTTTTCACCTAAAATTTCACCCCTCTAGCTCCACCCACTGCAGAACTATGGGGCTTACAATTTTGGTCATTTTGTATTGATGTACAAATGGTGCTCTAGCTCAATGCTGCTTTAAGTTGTGAGCTTGAAAATTTGGCTATTGTAAGCCAGCAGTGTTGGTAATGTGCTGATAATATTCAACACTCTTATCAACATCATTGCTATAAAGGTATACTGGGCAGACACGATACTCTACAAACAGATAGGAGTTATGTCTTTGGCTGGCAGACGGCCAGCCGAGAACTTATGGAGGTGTGTAACATTATCGTAAAATGTAAAACTTTTAATATTTAAGTTAACATTCTTATGTTCGCTTTTATATTTTAGTTAATTCAATTTATCAGTATTCCATTTCAGTTCACATTCCATTTTTTAACATCTTCACATTCATCATTTAATATCTCAAGCGATCATGTTTACAACGTGCGCTTTACGCTGCTCACATATTTAGATCTTAGTCATCGCTCACATTCCGCCACATTTCCTTGACAAGCGGCACGCAAATACGCCAACATGTTTATGTTAAGCGGCGGGCTCGCCCCAAGCGAGGGGCCGGGCCCGCATGCCATTTCAAATGCTGTCTGGCTTGTCTCACATTTTCACTATCTTGCCAGTTTAGCTCGCTTTTCATTGGAAGAGCGAGCGGGCAAGAATTGAACTTTCACAATTGGAAATGTTGGGTAAAAATCGGAGATTAGAGCCGACCGATTGGCGCCAAGCTAGTCGCCATCGGTCTGGCCCTTAAAAGCCGATCTCACAGCTAAAATCGGCAGTGTTTGCAACCTCGTCAACTTCACACAAATCTCTTCCTAGGATCTAAATAAGCGCTGTTGTCACTTTATTAAGTCGCTTATTTTTTGGTGCTAAGTTTTAACCCTTGGTGCTTTAAAGTCACCTTAGTGCTTTATTCACACCCACGCTACTTAAGGTGCTTGGTTCACAACCGCGCCACTTAATTATCGCCTCTTTTGTCGTAATTAAGTGTCTTTTTAATTGCCTTATTTCTCCGGTAATTTGAGCTTTATTTACGTCTTATTTAAGTAATTAATTTAGTTGTAAATTAATTCCTTTGTTTACGTATATTTTGTACACTTTATTTACATTTATTTCTTTGTATTTAATTGTTTAAATAAAAACGTTTGTCAAAACCTTTTGGAAACAATCTAAACTTGCTTCACACTAACTCACTTCAATTCACTTCAACTCAACTAATCACATTGATAAAATAGCGGAACGTCAACTAAGAGACGACGCTTCACGTCACCATTCATACATTCACATTCGTCCTCTTCCTCGGTTAGGAATAGGAGCTCGTTCACAAGTCAACTCAACAAGTTCCGTACTATTTTACATGGCGCAGCAAGCAGGGTGACTAATTAACTAATTGGTCACTCTAATTAAGTCATCTCGCGCGAAATTTCATTGGAAATTGTTTGTCACAGCACGAGGTTACGGTAATACGGTTTTGGACGCAAAATCGTTAGTAACGCGTGTGCATTTACTTACAATTTTATAAGTACAAGTCACAAGTAACGAAATATTTATTTTATTATTTTATTTTGTTCACAGCTAGCTACCACTTTGCTAATAAGCAATAAATCGATCGAAATCTGCTATGGCTGACGAACGCTTGCGCGCTCTACGAGGCGCAACAGCCACCTCAGCTATGTCTTCAAGCAACGTAGATGAGGCCGACACAACCCATCCGTTGACTCAGCATAGCCGGGCGTTGACTGGAATTCGCAATGGCGTATTGCGATTCACAACTAAACCAATTCCTAAAATCGTCAAGGACGAGTCACAACCCGCCGCAGTAAATTTGCGCGCGGCGGAAGAAGTATTGGAATTACTTCAGGCCTACGTCTACCAAGCCGAGATGAAACGCTCGGACCTGTCCATAGCTATGGAACGATTCACATCCATCGTTCAAGAATACATCACAAGCTTGGACAGAGAACAAGACGGTGCGGCTGAAGAGGCAAAGAGCGCCACAGCGAAATTGGAACGCGCGCTCTACTCGGGCTCGAACAACGCGACAATGCTCATGGATGAGCTGGAATCGAAGATGGCGTCCGCCAAAGCGCAAATCAAATCCGCGGAAAGGTTGATACTTTCCCTGAAAGGTCAGTCCACTGTTGATTTAACTACTCAACCCCTTTCACAACCTACCCTTAATGTCACAACGGGAAGTAGTTTTCAACCTTCACAACCGGAAACTTTGTTAAAGTTGCCTAAAATCGAGCTTGCTAAATATAACGGTGATCCGTTAGAATGGGCAGCTTGGTGGGAAATTTTTCGAGCTCAAATTCACGACAGAGCTACTTTGTCAAACGGTATGAAATATACGTACCTCAAGCTCAGCCTCACCGGCCCAGCAGCCGAACTGCTGGCCGGATTAAAAGGTGATGGTCGTGACTACATCACAGCAGTCACCATGTTAAAGTCAAACTTTGGTGAAACGCATAGGGTACAAGCAGCCCTTTGGGATAAATTGTATTCACTCGAAAAACCTTCATCAAGAGGAGATTCCCTCACAAATTTCACAAGAACCCTTTTGTCAACTCTCAATCAACTAAAAGAAAGGGGTGAAAGTGTCGATTCTGGTGCTGTTTTAAGAATAATTCGAGGTTATCTCCCCGATAATATTGTTCTTGCCGTCACAGAAGAACACCGGAATTCGATGCGCACTGCGGCAACCGACGGCACAGAACTCACAGTCGTCAGGTTTGTTGATGCATTAACTACCATTGCTCGTGCTCGGTTAGATGCGATGAAAACTGAACAGCAAGGTTCACAATCTTCAAATGTTGTTCAGAAATCACAAAATTCATCGTCACAAAAGCCACAAAGTGGAGGTGGTTGGCAACAGCAAAAGAAAAAGAGAAATAAATCACAAAATACTTTTTCTAAGCAAAAACCTATTCACAACACGGTTGCCTTTGCTGGTACAAATGCTAACGTTGGTAAACAACAAGGAAAATTTAAAAATTCCACTCAACCTCCCAGAACTCCCGCGAGCGGAGCGACTAATCAAAAGCAGTTTTCACAACCTGCTGCTGATTATCGCAAGCCAAAATTCGAATGCTTGTTCTGTGGCAACAAAGAGCACTACACCGTCGATTGCCCTCAATACGTCACACCGAAAGAGCGCATCGATCGGCTGCAAGCTTTGGGCGAAGTGTGCATGCGGTGCACACACAGAGGTCATCAAACAGCGCAGTGCACTCAACGATTGAGTTGCTACTATTGTCGCCAGATCAATCAACATCACGGGGCGTTCTGTCCTAACAGACCGGCACCCGGACGGCGTCAGGTAAACAATTCACAAAATAAAGCCTTTGTCACAGCAACGAGCGCTAATTTTGTCAACGCTCAGGTAATCACAACGGGCGCAGCTTCGTCACAAGCGCTGCCATCGTATCCGCCTTCACACACGGAACCGATGAGCGTGCGCGTCATCCCCCCGGACGACAACGATTTTCGGTGGGGACAGCGGACGCTGTACCAGATGGATATGGACGGCCTGCTGGACATGGGCGAATGGCCAAAGCCTGCCAATGAGCTCCAGGCGAGAGCTCAAGAGGAAGCGCGCAAGTACCACAGCGAAAACGAGCTGTGGACGACGCTCCGCGCCGGCCTCATAAAGGACGGCATGGACATGGAGACCGTCGAAGCCAAGATCTGTGGCTTCCAACAGAAACGGTATGAGGTGTACCCACACCTCAACCCGAACCAGATGTCATCGTCGGTGCCACTTCAACCCAGTCACAGGCCCACGGTGGAGGTGCTGAGCGCACAGGCGGGTTACAGTAACCCCAACGCCGCTACCAGGCAGCAGGCCAACCAAGAGTGTGAGTTGGATTTTGCACCTATTGTTCGTTTGCAAGTGGCCCAGGCTTCATTAGTTAATAAAGACGCTGAGTCAAATCGTGTCACTGACCCTTTGTTAATATTCTTTGACACTGGATGCGAATATTCATACATCAAAGCATCCGTGGCAAATGAGTATAACTTTGAAAACAAAGGAGACGTTGTTCTTCAAATGAATGTGTTTGCGACAAAAACTCCAGTCACAGTCAATACGTTTTTGATCGAGGCACTCATGCCTATTTACAAACACATCGACAATCAGGGCAATATGTTACAAATTCCGCTCACATTACGTGCAGTCGATAATTTGGCAACATATGCATGCCTGCCTCCTTTGTCACAAGATGACAAAACAGTCATTTACATTGTGTACGGTAAACATGCACAAGAACAATTCGCGGAACCGCTTGAATTGACAGAAATGACTGATGAATTTTGTCACAAACTATGTCAACCAGATGTGGTCATTGGTCAAGACTATTATTGGAAGTTCGATATTTGACCAACAGAAGTCGAACTCCCATCTGGATTGATAGTAGTTGAGTCAATACTTGGATTGATGCTTGGCGGAAATGCGTCATCGCAGTCATTTGTCACAACACCTGACATCATGCCACATCAATTCATGGTATCATGCTGTTCACACGCATCATCAGCTGTTGCTGTTGGTCAAGAGACATTATTTCAATTTCACAGTCTCGAGTCAATAGGTATCACAGACGATCCATTGTCACACAATGACGACATAGCAGAACAGTTAATTCTGGAATCAATTACATTCGATCCAGAAACTGGACGCTATAGCGTAGATTGGCCATTCAAATCAACAATTCATGAATTGCCAACCAACAATGCAGAAGCATTTCGCCGCTTTCTGTCATTGTTGAAACGGTTTCAAAAAGATCCCGATTTATTCGCAACATACGCTAAAGTCATCTCTGATCAACTTCACAAGGGCGTCATAGAACCTGTTTATGGTTCACAAGATGGTTTGCAAGAACACATCTTACCACATCAACCTGTCATCACACCTGGCAGATCGACAACATGTCGAATAGTGTATGATGGTTCTGCAGGCAAGCCAAGTCTCAACAATTGCTTATTTCGAGGCCCAGTTCTCACACCACTGGCGCTCGGATTAATGCTTCGTTTCAGAGCCGGAAAAGTGGTGTTATTAGCAGATATAGAGAAAGCCTTTTTACAAATTGCTCTTCACCCAAAATCACGCGCTTTCACAAAATTTTATTGGCTGCGTGATGACACTATTCCGACTCATGAAGACAACATTCAAATGATGCAATTCACAAGGGTGCTATTTGGTCTCACATGCAGTCCATCCATTTTGTCAACTGTTATCAAATATCACCTGGAAGCAGAACTAGCTTCCATGCATCCCGCTGATTCACACGAACGAGCGAAATTGGAGTTATTACTCAACAGTATTTACGTTGATAATTTAGTTATCAGCGTAGATGATGAAAAATATGCAATCCAGCTCTATCGGTTAATCAAAGCTGTTTTTGCAAGAGCAAATTTCAACATGCGCAAATGGATGACAAATTCGGGTGTTGTTTCTGAGAAAATCAAACCTGATGATCTCAACTTGAAACAGTCACAATATATCAAAGTCATGGGTCTTGTTTACAATCACATCGAAGACACCATCACGCTACCAACTCCAAAGAAAGATTTCACGCTCATCGTCACAGCCACGCGCCGCAATTTGAACAAATTGCTGGCTTCAACATATGACCCTATTGGTATCACAGCGCCAGCATTATTTCGATTGAAATTTCGCATGTCACAAATAATTCAACGGTGCAATATCACAGCCTGGGACGAACTCATCAAAGACCCAGAGGCGGATGACTTACTGGACGATTTGAAACAACATCTCTCGTCCATTAGTCAAATCAAATTTCCGCGCTCATTTCACTCTTTTGGCATTGACGTCAAAGACAAAACACGTCCCTTAGAGTTACATGTGTTTTGTGATGCCTCAAAAGACGGATACGCCGTTTGCGCTTATTTGCGTCAACAAGCGAGTTCACCTGATGAATACGGCTATGAGGATGACCGATATTTTAGTGGGTTTCTCACAGCTCGCACTAAATTAGCCCCACTTCCGTCAAAACAAGGTCAACCCCTCACAATCACACGCTTGGAATTGCTCGGTGTCACAATTGGTGCACAGCTCATCGATTATTTACATCACGAACTCGTTGAGCTAGGTGGATGGAAAATTCACAGCAATTTCCTGTGGACCAATAGTACAGTTGTCATCGGCTGGCTATATACTTCAAAGCCGCTGGCTACTTTTGTCAATAATCGGGTCACAAAAATCCATTCATTTATGTCAAAGCACTGCATTCAAATTTGCAAAGTTGATACAAAAGACAATCCGGCTGACATTGCGTCGCGAGGATGTACTTTTGATCAACTAATGATTGAAACAATGTGGTTCACCAGACCATCATTTTTTGCCGAACCCTTCACAGCAGACATTGTTGACATTTCGCAATATCAAGCTCAACCTGTCACCAAAGAGCTTGCGAAAGGCAACACTCACATCAGTCGACCTTTATATGCTGGTGCAGTAACTTCACAGCCTGCTTCACAGCCTGCTAATGCTCTTGCACAACAAGTGCCTATCAATTTGGACCCCAATTTGTCACAAAATGTCACTCCTCAAAATCCGTTTGTTGAAAGTCGACAACGTCACATCCCATCAAATCCGTTCGAAATAGATATTCGACGATTTTCAACACTGTCAAAATTGTTGCGCACTGTCGTTTATTTGCTTCGTGTCAAAACATATTGGCTCAATCGCTCCATGCATAAAGCTGCAAAACGCGACAGTGAATATTTGTCAAAGGCTATCACACAAGCCGATCTCAATGAAGCATTTCAACATGTGTTGCGCATTGCACAAGCGGAAGAATGTGCCAGTTGCATTTCACAAGCGCAACTAGGCAAACACCACATGCTCAAATGGGACGCGTGGAATAACTTATTATATTGCGTCACGCGTGTGTCTCACAAGGAGCACCGAAACCCTTCGTTGTTTTACTACCTGCCAAAAACAGGGTGGTTAACAACGCTTGTGGTTACGCATTTTCATGAGCTTGCTGGTCACAGTGGCATGCTTCACACCTTAGCGGATTTACGCGAACACTGCTGGTTGTCAAGTGCCAAGCAAGTAGTTGCAAAAAATCTTGCGCAAATGTGTCACATGCCACAAAGCGGAGGGAGGTCCATTCACATTACCCGATTTTCACACATTACCTGTCACTCAAACTCAATCACAAATCAAGCCATTTCAACATGTTGGCATTGATTATATGGGACTGTTAGTTTATTCACAGAACGGCGTCCGTCACAGTCAACACATTTTGTTGCTAACATGCTTCAGTACACGCACTATTCATTTAGAGTCAACCAACAGTGTCTCGACAGCCGACACAATTATGGCTCTAAATCGCTTCATTTCGCGTCGCGGCATGCCAGACACAATTTGGTCCGATAATGCCCCCGCGTTCAAAAATTGCGTAAAATATGTGCCGGACGTAAAATGGCATTTTATCACAGCCAACAGTCCCTGGCAAGGCGGCGTGTACAAACGCATGGTCGGCTTAGTCAAACGCTTGCTCAAAAAAGCATGCAGCCGACGTTGTCTCACATGGCATGAGTTTCTCACAGTCATACTTGACGTCGAATTCTCCATCAACACGCGACCATTGTCATATTTGTCAAACACAGACATTGGTGCTGCGATACTCCGCCCAATACATTTTCTTTGGGGCACCCCACCACCATGTTACATGGATGAAAAACGTCAGTTGGAAAACGATTCCACCATGATTAAGCCCATGCGAAAAATTCCAAAAGAGGAATGGGATGGGCCAACTGATGAATCTTTCAATCTAACACCTTCACAAATTGAAAATTCCTACACATTCACACCCCCACGTGTCAATGACGTCAATTGCATTGACGAAATTGCACTCAACTCTGTGCCTGAAAAGGACAGAGATGACATCATATTACTTTGGGATCAAATTCGTCACAACCGTGAAGTGCTCTGGTATGAGTGGTCGCGTCAATATATCGACCTACTCAAAGATCGAGCTAAAAATCAACGCTTGAAAAAGGGCACTATCAACAAACCTCCCAAACGTGGCCAAGTGGTGTTAATCATTGATTATAAACAACCACACGGTATGTGGCAAATGGGCCGCATTCACGAAATACACGTGTCAAGCGACGGCAAAGTACGTGCAGTCACAGTCTTGTCAAGTAACGGCCGTCGCACACGTAGATCTCCATCTAACCTCGTTCCTCTTGAAATCGATACAGAGGACGGTGTTGAATACAAAATCGACACTGAGGTCAAAAATGAGGATAAATCACAACCACCACCCGACAATGGTGATGATTCACAAAAAGATCAATCACATCAACAATCACAATCTTCGCAACAAGATGCAAGATGAGCAAACCCACGTCGAACGTGTCGCTATTCTGGCACATATTCATTCTGGGGAAATGTGTCGCATTTAATGGCACTCACGTTGCTAATACAGTCAAAATTAGCCAATGCGCTCACATTGACAGATCAATATCACAAAACTTTCAATCTGTGCCATAAAACACGCACTGGTCACGCGATTCAACTTCCGGAAAAAGTAACATGTCACTTTCCTCAAGTTACCAGCGTAGAGGATATTGTGATATCCATATGGACGTTGCGTGTTCAGCCACAAACGACACCCATTTATAGATGCTTTCAACAAGAGCATACTATAATCACATATATGAGTCTGGTGGGCGGAAAGTCTATGCTGCCACCAGAGATCATTAAAAATCACAGAGTCACAACCTACGATTGCATGATCGCCTACCAAAATAAAACTTGGAAAGGCGAACCTTTGATAAAAATTGGTCATGCATTGTGGAGCACCAACAAATCACTTCAAATCGATTATTGTTACTTTTGTCACAATATGAGTAACACGGTGATGAACTTTCACATAGAGGAAGGCGTGGTTGCAAGTCTTGACGGAAAGAAAATCGTTTCCGAAATTCAAGATTTGTCACATTGCAACCCACAAGCCGGCTATTGTTACGACAGCGACAATGGCGTCTCTTTATGGAACGCTACTGCTTTTAACAAACAGTGTGCATTCCAAGAGATTGGTCAATTTGATGCGCAATATTCACAAAACCATTATGTAGTGGAAACATTACAAGCTGCATTTTCAGTCACATGGAGATCACAACAATTTCCAAACAATGCAGAATGTGTACCAAAAGACGCAAAATACATTGACCAAGGCTCAGCATTCATTCAATTTCTTCGATATCAACACAAGAAATTGAAAAAGCCGGAAGCCGAAAAGGCTCCGCTTCATTTTAAGCTCGCACCAAACCTCGATGTTGGTGTATTTCACTTACTCACAGCTCGTCAACAATATGAAGTTGACAAAATTGCACGTCTTGAACGAAAGCAATTTGGATCCATTTGGCAACAATTATGTCACATCCGTCAAACTCAGCTGGATATAATTCATGCAATTGTCACATTCAATCCCACGCTTGGCTTGCGAGCATTGCTAGGACGTCAAAATCTCTATGCTGAATGGCATGGAGATATATTGATGTTCTGGGATTGTAAACCTGTCACAGCAGAAATTATTTACTTTCAACATCAATATAACAATAATTGTTATAAATTTCTGCCGGTCAAAGTCACAGACCACCCGCATATTATGTTCGTTGCTCCTGGCACCAATGATCTAATCACACATTCACCAATAGATCATTGTCTCATGAAAGATCACAAATATTATCAATTAAATGATAATTCATGGGCCAACGAAAATGGACCAACAAACTTGCATGTCACAAAACTCCCAATCGAATTAATCTGGGCTGGCTCGTGGAAACCATTCACACTAAATGTTTCCGGGTCACCAGGTGTAAGCATGACTGACATTGCATTCAGTATCATGGCTGCACATCACCACTTTCAAAATCTGCAAAGACTTGAACAACAAGTCACACGTTCAGTCGATTACATTTCAACAAAATCCAATGATCCTAAAGCCGTGCAGGCATATATTGCTGGCATCGGCCAAGGGGTTGGTGCATATTTTGAAGGTGTAGGTAAAGAATTGGGTCACATTATTCACGGTAGTGTCACAGGTGGTGCGTCTGCACTAGATACGTTACTTACTGGGCCACTTCAAACCGCTGTGAACGTTATACTCATTATTATCACAATCGCTTGTATTGGGTATATCGGTTATGTTTACATGCAGTGGCGGCTCGTAACCGGCAGGGGTATGCTGCCAGACGTCAAGGGATTTTTCCGAAGAAAGGGCAGAAAGGACAAAGACCCAAACAACAGGGGCCACCATCTGTTCAGCAAGGAAAAATCGGTAAGCGACGGCGACGTAACCGCCAGAAGAAACCGAAAAGCGGCTTCAACAAACCCGCTTTGTCAAGTCAACCCGTCACACAGTCGTCAAGTTCGTCACAATTACATTCAAAGTTTGTCACACCCCTCAAACGAATTTCTCCATTCAAACGGCTTTCAGGACGCTCGGTACAGCCTAGATCGGATCCCCCGGTCGGTTATAGTGCCCAGCGCGCCGAAGAAATCGAGATGGAGACGGGTGCGCGCCGGGTCACAAGACATGCACCCCCCTGCAACTCACAAACGCAGGGCTCGTCACCAAACGCCAGATTCACAGTCACAGAGCCTGTCACAACGGAGGTCACAATGGAAGACGCGATCCCTGACCGCAAGCCCTTGCAAAAGCAACTCAAGAGATTCGCTGGAGTTGCAGGGCTCCCAGGTGAGCAGCAATCGTCAAACCAGACATTTTCCTCTATACCCCAAACTTTTCACAAATTCAATAACGTCAATCAAAAACTGGTCAAATCAAAAATTAAACGATCTAAAAAGATCCGTGACTTTCCTCAAACAAACACCTTCACAGTCGGACATAGAGCTCGGACAGATGGAAGAAAATCACGTTCAAGATCTAGATCCCCCTCCGTACCATTTGACCAATTCAACTCAATCACTTCACAATGTTTGACCTCATTCACAACCTCCCACGTCCCCTTGCTACCAAGCAAACCGCTTGCAGCAACGGAACAATGGCAGCCCGCCGAGCCGTCAAAGACGAGCGTCGACGAGACCGACACGCTCCGACAAGCCCTCGAGCAGCTCATCGAGGAATCTGAGAAGCTCCCTAACTGGCCAGGTCGACCGGGAGGAGCCCCAGAAGACAAGGCGCCCGCGCACGGGGAAGGCCGCCAGCCTGAGGAGGATGCCGTTGAACCCATGGACGAGCATCATGAGGAGGGCCGGGAAAATGCCGGCGTTGAAGACGCCGACAATCTGCTACCACAGGAGTGATGAGAGTATCACAGGCGTTTGATTTTATTTTCACATCAAGTGCCGTGATTGGCTGTGTTAAAATTAAATTAGATTTAATTTTTAATTCTCGTTTCGGGAGTGTGTAACATTATCGTAAAATGTAAAACTTTTAATATTTAAGTTAACGTTCTTATGTTCGCTTTTATATTTTAGTTAATTCAATTTATCAATATTCCATTTCAGTTCACATTCCATTTTTTAACATCTTCACATTCATCATTTAATATCTCAAGCGATCATGTTTACAACGTGCGCTTTACGCTGCTCACATATTTAGATCTTAGTCATCGCTCACATTCCGCCACATTTCCTTGACAAGCGGCACGCAAATACGCCGACATGTTTATGTTAAGCGGCGGGCTCGCCCCAAGCGAGGGGCCGGGCCCGCACGCCATTTCAAATGCTGTCTGGCTTGTCTCACATTTTCACTATCTTGCCAGTTTAGCTCGCTTTTCATTGGAAGAGCGAGCAGGCAAGAATTGAACTTTCACAATTGGAAATGTTGGGTAAAAATCGGAGATTAGAGCCGACCGATTGGCGCCAAGCTAGTCGCCATCGGTCTGGCCCTTAAAAGCCGATCTCACAGCTAAAATCGGCAGTGTTTGCAACCTCGTCAACTTCACACAAATCTCTTCCTAGGATCTAAATAAGCGCTGTTGTCACTTTATTAAGTCGCTTATTTTTTGGTGCTAAGTTTTAACCCTTGGTGCTTTAAAGTCACCTTAGTGCTTTATTCACACCCGCGCTACTTAAGGTGCTTGGTTCACAACCGCGCCACTTAATTATCGCCTCTTTTGTTGTAATTAAGTGTCTTTTTAATTGCCTTATTTCTCCGGTAATTTGAGCTTTATTTACGTCTTATTTAAGTAATTAATTTAGTTGTAAATTAATTCCTTTGTTTACGTATATTTTGTACACTTTATTTACATTTATTTCTTTGTATTTAATTGTTTAAATAAAAACGTTCGTCAAAACCTTTTGGAAACAATCTAAACTTGCTTCACACTAACTCACTTCAATTCACTTCAACTCAACTAATCACATTGATAAAATAGCGGAACGTCAACTAAGAGACGACGCTTCACGTCACCATTCATACGTTCACATTCGTCCTCTTCCTCGGTTAGGAATAGGAGCTCGTTCACAAGTCAACTCAACAAGTTCCGTACTATTTTACAGGAGGCGTGATGACGACGAAAGTGACGACGTCATGATGGAGTGTCTCCTCCGGGAAAATGTACGGCGTAATGTCATCCGAGTATAAAATTAATATTTTATACGGATCAGGGTGATGTGCAAGAAACGTGGGAACTGTGATGGATGTTTTTGGTGATCATCTGAGATCATGTTGTATTGCAGTGATTTGAATGTTGTTTTGAAATGTGCAATGAGTGAGTTATGTGTTTAAAATGTCCCTATGTTTCATTACTAATCTGTAGTGGACACATTACCAGTGTTCAACAGCAGTGTGCATGCAAAATGCATCCTGTATTAACCACGTTTTGAGAAGGAGAGGCAGAATGATGAATTTGGTAGTGAGAGTAGTGACAGTAATGACAATATAGACTAGGCTTATGATATCATAGCTAATGTTGGTTAGTGCTGGCACATTGCCAACACTGGTGGCTTACACTAGCCAAAGTTTCAATGACAACTTAAAGCAGCATTGAGCTAGAGCACCATTTGTACATCAGTACAAAATGACCGAAATTGTAACCCCCACAGTTCCGCAGTGGGTAGAGCTAGAGGGGTGAAATTTTAGATGAAAACTTAAAACACCTGATATCTTAACCTGTCAAAATTTTATGACCGTAGCTTACCCCTAGCGCGAATGGCGAGCACTGCCCGGGGACTTTTCAGCCCGACCATGTATATACCTATTCAGGTCGCACGTTAGCTGGGGAATCATTGAATTTTTTTGTTCCCGATCAGGAGGCTAAACACATTTTTTCAGGAGTGTAGGTATACACCAGAAATCTTGCCATGCAAACTCCTTGGTTGATATCCCTGTAAATGCACGATTTCCACCAGACGTAATGATACAAGCTTTTTGAGGTATATGCAATCGGAAAATACATGTCAAAATGGTAAAATGTTTATTTTCTAAGGCTGATATCAATATTTACAGTGCATCATTCATAGGGGCAGTTACATGTGTATAGTGCCGTGAAAGCGCCACGGCCGCATGCCGCCCTTGTTATGGCATTTTCTTACCCACAAGCGCGACCCTAATGAATACAAGTACATACAACTTCAAATCATGCGCACTTCACATCAAGCCCAAGGGTGCATCACATCTAATTAGGAACTGCCTCACTTCACATCAAAACTTGTGAATTGCATTTCTGCCTCACTTCTAATCAAGTACTGCTTCATATCCCATCAAAAATATATCACTTTACATCAAAACTTTTAATTTAGCTACTGCCCCACTTATAATCAAGTAGTGAATAACTTCTAATCAAATATTTTCGTCCCACAAATGTTCTACTGTGTGTATGGTGTTTACTGCAGCTTTTCACATCATGTTTATATTAATAAATGGCCATTTTTTCTCGGTGCATACTGCTGTAACTTTAACTGCAAGTATAATTAGGATATGCATATGCAATGGTGTGTTAGGCAATGTAAATACTAAACAAGCTGATAATGTAAATAAGTATTCATGGCAATGAACGTTTAAATATATGCCATTGAGAAATCCCTGGAAAAAAGAATTTTTAAATGAAACATATTAGCAAGATGAAAAATTTTGAAAATTAAAAGTGTACGGCGCAATATCAGAAATTGTTAACATCAATGTGGCAGTACTTGATTAGAAGTGAGGCAGAAATGTTTGATAAAGTTTTGATGTGACGTGAGGCAGTTTTTGATTAGATGTGATGCACCAGGTGGCAGTCCCAAGCCCTGTAAAGAGTAAAGTAAAGTGTCAAATGTAAAGTCAAATGCAAAGTCAAGTGTCAATTGTCATGGAAAGTTAAGTAATAAAATCTTTTTCTTTTTTTTGATTGACACTTTACTTTGCATTTGACTTTACATTTGACACTTTACTTTACACTTTACAGGGCTTGGGACTGCCCCCTGGGGCTTGATGTCAAGTGTGCGCGATTAGAAGTGATGCACACTCATTGCACAGGCAACAGGCAAATATTGGACTGAAGTAAAAGGCTACAACAACGGCAAAGAATCAACCGTAAATCCCTTGAAACATTCAAATGGGATATATCACTAGTAGAATTTGTTTTTTTACATAATATTTATTTTTTACGCAAATATTAATGAGAAAATCTGTGGCACTAGGGTGTGATGTGAAAAGGCACGTTTTACATCACTACATGTGTACATGCAATTGAACCAACTAATTTCAGTATTTGATAAATGTGGCGTGTGCATTTGCACTGACATGCGGAGTGGCAATGATTTAACATGGCACATGCCCACAGCTCACATCGGATAGCTTCCTTTCCCTGGCTTATCACACTTAAATGTTTCTTAATTGCACCGCAATTTCTTAAAACTGAAATTCTCCTACCATTTCATCGCGCCGTGACGTCATTGGCAATTGGTTGGCGTCTACACGGTGGCCCAAAATCATTGAACATTAAGTTTTTGGAAAATAACATAAAAACACACGTTTTCATCAAGGAAAGCTCAGCATTCACGAAACGTGATCACCATTTCACATGTTGAATAATAAATCTTGAAAAAATATTTACGTTTTTAGAAAAAATTTGAGAAGACAATGCTTGATCTAGTTTGTGAAACAATATGCGGCAGCTCACACTGCAATGTAATGCCACTTTTAATTAAGCAAAATCCAATTTGGAATCATTCTTTCTGACTGTCTTATTCTTCACTAATTCCAAATGTTAGATCGCACCAAGCAAAAGGTCGTGTTCACCATTTCAGTTTTTGCCGTTAGCGCTCGTTTCAGGTGTCACTGTCAGGGTTGAATAATTTCGGTACCTTGGTGTTTAAACTGGCTAAAACATTGTTAAAAATTAAATCGTCACACCGCGCACATTTGATTGGATTCCTAACAGAGTTGCGAAAGCGTATTTACGCTTACCCGAAATACCCGGGTAAATGGGTATTTATACTTACGCTTACGCTTACGCTTTCATAAAATACCCGTACGCTTTATTACGCTTTCCCGGTTGAAATACCCGGGTACTAAAAGCGTAAAAAAGTTTTTCACATGGTCCGGTTTTATGCTTTTGTAAAAAGTGTAAAACTACAAAAAGTGAACTAAACTGCATTAAAAAAGACTGCACGTGTACGTAATGCATTGGAAATAACGGCACATGTATTTTACAAATTGTGTCGCAATATGAATGTCTCCTTTATACTGTGTCATCTGGCGAAATATTTAGATGGCTTTAGATGTCAATGTCTTCAGAATAGAAATTTTGTGACTGAAAATGCACGACATCCGAGTTCGATGACATAAGTGTATCTTACGTTTACGCTATACGAAGAAATGCGGTAAGTATTTATGAGAATTATGTATAAATACATCGCAAAAATCGACAGCACAAAGTCCGAGTTCGGAAATGAAGATTGATTAACTGGTGCTGTCGATTAAGTGCCATCAACATCTAAGGGCAGATTACCAAGTGGACATCTGAAAAATGTCGCTGAAAGCTTGATTTTGAACGAATTCACTGAGCAAAAACTCCCTGAAAATTTTTACGCTTACGCTTTATTTTACGCTTTCCTAGGTATTTAAAAAATACCTTACGCTTTTAGTAACCACACTCAAAATTTGGAAAGTGTATTTACGCTTACGCTTACGCTTTCCAAAAATACCGGTATTTTAACAACTCTGATTCCTAATGCATACCGTCTTGCACGAAGGGAAGCACAAAACACATCAAAGATTACATTGAAGCCACAACAACTCCAAGTGATATTTCAGCGACAATTGGGGCGATAAAATTACCACATTTCTCCAGTCTCCGCCTTACATACGAATGTTTGTGATACATCTTTGAGACGTCCAACTGATTTTGTCGCAGGAAATCATCAACATTGATCATCAACATACTACAGGGTGCCGCAATTTCGACCAACGCTTTAGATTTTGTATAACTTGACACTGGGTGGTCGGATAAATCTCAAAATTTAGGCGAACATTAACAACTAAATAGGGAATCTTTCCACAAAATATGGCTGCGATACCTCCACCCGTTCACCAGTTATTCAAGCAAACGCGTAATCGTCACGTAAGCGTAAGCGTAAACGCGTAATCACCACCTCTCTTTAAGACCAATTAAGCCGCGCCTAGGTAGGGTTCAAACGGGATCGACTTTTCGGGATCGGATTCACTTTTAGAGATTTCGGGATCGGGATCGGGATTTGCCGGGATTGGGGTCACGGGATTGGGATCGGGATTGGCATTTTTTCGGGATCGGGATTGGGGTCTAGGATAGAGAT
This sequence comes from Sphaerolaimus hirsutus, assembly GCA_964036195.1. Lineage (NCBI taxonomy): Eukaryota > Metazoa > Nematoda > Chromadorea > Monhysterida > Sphaerolaimidae > Sphaerolaimus > Sphaerolaimus hirsutus. The sequence continues at coordinate 31,404,869 of OZ038452.1, forward strand.
TTTCATCACTGTTCTGGCATCCACAGTTGTTCATAAAGGTCTTAAAACACTGTTGGAAGCCAGAAAAGTGACATAAAATGGACGCTGGCGGTTTGCGTTCACATTTTTGCACGCAAAAATGACATTTTTTTCACTTTTTATAATTTCCACTATTTTTTCCGGGATCCCGATCCCGGAAAAATTAGTGGAAATTATAAAAAGTGAAATAATGAGGTTTTTGCATGCAAAAAAGTGGATGCAAACCCCCAGCGTCAATTTTATGCCACTTTTCTGGCATCCAACAGTGTTTTGCGACCTTTATGAACAACTGTGAATGCCAGAAAAATGGCCAAAATCTCTATCCCTAGAACCCAATCCCGATCCCGGAAAAATGCCTATCCCAATCCCGATCCCGATCCCGTGACCCCAATCCCGGCCAATCCCGATCCCGATCCCGATCCCGAAATCTCAAATTACCAATCCCGATCCCGATCCCGATCCCGAAACCCCAATCCCGATCCCGATCCCGAAATCTCAAAAAGTGAATCCCGATCCCGATCCCGAAAAGTCAATCCCGTTTGAACCCTATGTACCACTGATGTCATAGTAGTCGATTTTCCTTTTGCCATTAAAGTTCAATCAACAACTATAATGTTTCATACATTGCTAAAATCTCCCTGGGACATATTTTTCAGCCAAACATTGTGACTGAGGAGCTTTCAATGGGGAGTTCTTTGTTCCTCACAGCTAACAGGCGCAGTTATTCAAGGGACATTTATTTCATTCTCATTTGGCTAACAGTTGGATTATTCTAGGGAGGGAACTTATTTGAGATTTTATAGCATTTTTCCTTTGCTATACAGAGCAATTTATTGTTAAAATGTATTTACATGGACTCAAAAAATACATATATCCAGAGCAAATATTTTATTTGCTAATTGCCCTGTTTGCCCATGTTTGTAATAACCGAGAAATTATTATTTCGTTCACCTTCTTTAGGGGGGAACTATTCAAGAAAGGAAATTATTTGAGGTGATTAGAAGACATAAAATGATAAAATTAAAATTAAATACCATTTAAAAAAAATTCTTAAAATATCAGTACATTATTACAGTCCAAATCCAAATATGAGGACCTCTAGAGTAAAAAGTAAACACATTTTAACACCTCTGCTTTTATTCTGTGTAGTCCCCAAATTTGTCCCCAAATATTACCTGATCAATGTTCATTAATGGTAATGTCCCATAAACCCCCTCATATTTACCAATATTTATTCAGATGCTCTAAAAAGTTATCAATCGGATTGTCGATTTCACTCACTCATAACAATTTTTAAAATCATGGTTGGCGCTTTTTTGGCGCCATTTAAAATGGCGGCGCCAGGCGCCAATAGCGCCACCAGAAAATGGCGCCAAGCGCCAAAAGCGCCATGGCGCTTTCTCAGATACCGGCGCCAAGCGCCAATGGCGCCAGAGCGTTTTAGCGCCAAGCGCCAAAAGCGCCATGGCGCTTTTTGCTTTGGCGCTAGCGCCAGGCGCCAGCGCCATGGCGCTTTTCCATCACTAATCATTAGCACAATGTGGTTACATTCCAGCAGAGTTGTTAAAAGTACCCAACTTTTTTGAAAGTATACACATGTTTGCAGAAAACGTTAAGTTTTTTTTGTATTCACTCATAAGTAAACATGAGAAGATACTTTTTTCCCGCAGATAATATAAAAGTGAGTATTGTAAAGAAAGTTTGGTTAAAATCACTTTTTTCATACCCCTTCACCCACTTGCATTTGTAAATTTACTAGTTCAAGTGCTTTTTTACCTATTTTCAGCTACTTTTAGCTATAGCTATACGTGCTTATAGACCTATTTTTGGCTGTTTTTACCTATTCGTATCTTTTTCTCCATTTTTGCACTTTATGCTTTGAAAAAGCCTGGATAAAAGCATATTTGAAAGACTTTTTCTGTACTCGAATACCATTACAAAAAGTAAACGAAACTAGAGTACAGGTACTTTTTTCAGAGGAAACGTAATGTATTTAATCAGTACTCGATTTTTTGTGTATCTAGTGTATTTAGTGTATTTATTTAGTTATGTATTTATTTAGTGTATCTGACTTCATTTATTTTTCCGAGTAAACATATTTTTTCGAGTAAACATAAATACGTTTTAACAACCATGCATTCCAGTGGATTACAGTGGATTTCGTTACAGCGTCACTAATTAATTAGGATTTGAATCAAAGTAAATGAAATTCACATTCGAAATGTCAGGTATACAGTACCCAACCAACATCCAAATAAACAGTGCATCAGTTTCAGTATCACTGGATTTCCTCGTGAAAAATGAAACTGGACTGAAATGAAACAGAACTGATAAAAAATCTTTTGTGCAAAATAACAGTTTGATTTGATAACTCTCTGGCTGAGGGCGCTCAGCTATCTACCGTATATCCTTGAATAAGACCCCAGTGGAGACAGTTTTTTGAGTTTTTAAGGGGGTTATTCGAGGGGGGGGGGGGGTGAGTTTGTTTCTCCTCAGAATTACATTATGAATTTGTTGTCGCTGCCATATGCTAGTTTCTATTTTTCTTTTCACACACTCTACCGTATTTCTCCGTGTAAACCGCCCGGGCGTTAAACAAAACCGAGGCACTTTTCAGCAACCTTTTTCCAAAACTTGTATAACGCCCGGGCGTTAAATCATTCGGAGGGGGGCGTTATACATGGTAAATTTTGGCTAAAAAATTTACATGTTTTAAGTTTGCTCCCAGCGTGCAGCGAATTTAATAGAAAAGGGTGCATACCGCGGAATTTGTGCATGCTGCAGCAGGGCACAACATTCAAACAATTCAAAGCAAGTGGACATTTCGTTGTAGTTCAACTTGATTTTTCATGTAAATATTTGAGGCATCCAATTCTAAAAGTCGACAAGTCCAAAATATGAAAATTTTGAGTTAGGCCTGGAAATGTCATCTGGGGATATTCGCACACATTTTTCATAATTTTCCATAAATTTTTTGACCTCATATGCCCATATGGCAAAATGCCAAATTTGCCATTTTTGGGAAAAATGCAAAAAAAAATTGGGCAAGAAGTCAACAAGTCCACTTAGTTTTGGGCTAAATGTCGACAAGTCCACCTTCCGCAGCCTTTTTAATGGGAAAAAACGCAAGAAATGTGATAAGTCCATCATGGACACCATTGTCTAAAAGTCGACAAGTCCAAGTATTTCCCATAAGGCAGGCGCTACGCTGGCGGGAACAAAAATGTTGTCGAGTGCAAGAAGGCGACAAGTCCATTTCCCTCCCAAAACAGTTTTGTTCTGTCCGAGTAAAATTTTGTAGACACCCAATTTTTCACAAATACGTTGAGAGCAGTGGCTGACAATTTGACACTTTATAGTTGACGTTTGGAACTTAATGTTGAGCATGAGAGAGCCCCATTGGACTAACGATGGCAAAAAAAGATTCGAAAATTCGAAAACATTTTCGAATTTTCGAATTTTTTCTGAATTTTCAGATTTTTATTTCACCCCTGAAAAAAACACTTAAAAATCGATTATTTTTTTTCAAAATTCGGAAATTCATAAATTCGAAAATTCGAAAATAATTTTCGAATTTTTCAAGGAATTCAAGGCTACAAAACGTGTTCTTAAGTTAAAGGTGGTAAATCAATAGGCAATTGATATTCGGTGCGTCTGAAAAAGCGTGAAGCGAAATGGAAAAAAAACGTCAATAACGTGGCAGACCATGACACATCCATTTGAGAATGCACCAATCAACCCAATCTATTGCAAGTACAGTGCTCTACTACCGCTACTATTAAACAATTGAACTAGTTTATTAGCCCGCTAGTTTACCATTATCACATGTCTCAACGATTTTGGTAAACTGTTTTGACAAAACAGTATGAAACACTGAACATAGTTGTACAGTGTTTCATACTGTTTTGTGAAACAGTTTACCAAAATGATCGACATGTTATAATGGTAAACTAGTGTGCAGGGGTTCAATTGTTCAATAGTAGCCCATTGATTTGCTTCATAAACAAATCAATTGTGGGTTCTTGTTGCAAGTTGTTGAACAGGGCACTGTCTGACAATCCAACACGTTCCACTCCCAGACCATATAAACTGCCCTGTAATATGTCAAATGTCATGCAAATTGTCAAAGTCATGGAAAATGCTCTGGAAAATGGCAAACTGTGCTAAATTTAGCTAAACTAAGGTAAATTACAGTGAAAATAAGGTTAAAAGGTGATCCAAACCTACAAACTTTCCAAACACAGCATTTAAAGGTTTAAATTCAATAGTTTTCCCAAAAAATTCAAAAATTGCTCAAAAAGATTCGAAAATTCGAAAATTAAATTCGAAATTCGAAAATTATTTTGAAGAAAAATTCGAAAATTCGAAAATTTATTTCAGAAAAAAACACTTAAAAATTTAAATACTTTTTTCTGGGGGGTTTGCCATCGTTACATTGGACACGCACCACGGACCTGGAATTGGAAATGAAACTTAAAATGCGATTTACTCGAAATCGCATTTTGTGGACTTGTCGACTTATAGAATTAGACGCCTCATTTCAATTCAGCTAATGTTTTTAAAACCAAGCGTAGCGCCCCAGGGGTGTTATACAGCTGTATAACGCCCCGGGCATTGTGCATGGGGGGCGGTTTACACGGAGAAATACGGTACTGCATTTGCAGCCAGCCCAGACGTAGCTTTTTTTAGTGTATCTGACTTCATTTTTTTTTGAGCCAACATCTTTTCCGGCTATCACAGACAGAGCATGAAGTTATTCAGCGAGAGGAGTTATGCAAGAGAAAGTTATTATTTCCTCACGCGGCCAATAGGGGGAGTTATTCAAGCGGGTCTTATTGGAGGATATGCGGTTTGCAGTTTGCAAACTGAAGTTTGACAAAAAGTCTAGGAAAAAGAGAAGGGCGTCTAGAAGAAATACGTAACTGTGCAGTTTGGGGGCGGTAGGGTTGGGAATTTCAAAATTTCCGGGTATGGGTATCGGGTCCTAAAATTTTTGGGTTGGGTATCAGGTATCGGTTCCAAAAATTTGGTGGGTATTGGGTTTGGGTATTGAGGTTGGGTATTGGGTTGGGTTTTCAGGTCAAAATCTTGGGTATTGGGTAATTGAATTGTTGTGTATTGGGTAATAGAATTGTTGAGTATTAGGTAAAATAATCATCTGGTGTTGGATTGAACAACAAAAATACAGCATCTATCACAAGGTGTATAGCTAAATGCAAATACACATGGGGACACAACAGTTATTCCTAAAAAATCATCTTGCTCAAGAAAAAGCATGACCATTGAATTGTGATATAAAACATAACCCTTTTTGTTGTGGGATACCATCACACCATGGTCGCTGAGGCTCCTAAAAATAGTGAAACATAATGTTTGTGGATTCAGATTGGCTTACAGTATTACCTCAGCATGCTTTGGAAATAACTGACAAAGCCATTGCACTGTGAACCTAAAAGAAATATGTTTGAATGATTCTTAGTACTCACTTACAATTGTAGCAATTGAGCTTTACCAAAATAAATTGACTAAACCTTGAGCTCAATTGACTAAGCCCATCAATATGTTTCAATAGTGCTTGAAACATCTTACTAAATGGTGGCAGTATTCCATTTGGCATTCACAGGATCGCAATGAGGTGTAACTGTTGGCACACTCAGAATATTTATTGTCATTGCCCAATTAGTTGCAAACAGTTGCAAACTCAATTGCGGGGACATTCTGCAGTTGAGCAAACAAGTTGCTCTGGCACCGTGCCTGGCAGTGCACCCAGTCAGACTGTCCACCTCACTGAACCAGTGCAACTGAACACACTCTGGGAGAAAACTGGAATCAAGTTCACCCAGATATCTGGCAGCCATTTTGGCCAAGGGAAAGCTTTCTCTTCAATTGGATCAAATTTTTTCAAATGCGAATGAAAACATGCAGTACAAAATAGAATCTAAAATCTAAAATCATGGATAGTGCTGGTAATTGAATGCTGCTGTAAATGGTAAATGAGTGCTGAGTATCAGAATCACCTAAGTCTCAATAATACTCAGTCGAGATGATTGTACATATATTCATGCAATCAGTGGTGTAGCCAGGGGGGGCGGGGGGGGGGTGGCCGCCCCCCCCCTTCCGGGGTGAGACAAAAATGTACGGAAATGTGTTCTCGTGCAATGATTTTGGGGTCAATTTTCAAAAAGTTTGCGCGCAAGCGCGCATTTGTGCTTCACATTACAGGCAGTTTTATATCACAGGTCGCGATCGGCTCAAGCTGGGTGAAAATGCACTCAATTCTGTCCATGTCGCTGTATACGTATGTGTAAAATACATACATTTACAGCGGTCTGTGGCGCCAATGGTGCCATGGCGCATTGTCTACGATGGCGCCAGCACCATAGCGTGGCGCTTACGAATGGCGCCAGCGCCATGGCGCAAGTTCCCTACTACAGGGGTCAAATTTTAGGGCCCCCCCCGCGTTCGCCGGGCTCCGTAAACAATCCGCCCCCCGCTCAAAAATCCTGGCTACGCCACTGCATGCAATGTCATTTGACTTTTTCAGAAGTATGTTTGCATGGGAAATTTTGTGGTATCGTGTGATGATTAACAGAATAGGAACAAAATTTTTACACTGTAAATAATATGTTAAATTGCATTAGACGTGGAAATACACACTTTTGGGGTGGATTGATCAAATTCCTCACAACACAATTCTGCCCAAAGTAAATATTTTGAACAAATTCTAGATTAATTCGAACAGTGTTTTCTATATGATCATGCGTAAGACCTCAATAAATAATATCCAGTGCGGTGTAGTACAGTCACTTGTGAATACAATTTGTGTGCACCTGTACTCCCTGTTGAACCATGATATTATTTATAGAGATGTTTTCATGTGCAAGATGAACAAGTGGCAAAAACTCTAAAATACTTTCACTTAAAAGCAAAGGATTTGTGAAACAATCATTTATATTTATGTGATAATTAAACAGCTAAAGAAAACCCCCCAAAATTTATCAGATCATGGAATGAGCATCATTTTCCAGGTCATAAATCGCTTTGGCTGCTGCTGTTTGTGATCCAGGCTAGGGTTGGCCGATGTTTTTTTTTAAACGTTTTTTTTAAAAAAACAACGTTTTTAAAAAAAAACAACATGATGTCCGAAATGTTTTTTTTTTTTTTAAAACATCGGCCGAAATTTTTAGTACTAAGCACTAGGTATTTTGCAAAATTTTTGCGCGCAAGCGCGTAATTTCACACACAAATTGACATTGGTGGTTGTTGTCATTGGTTTTGTTGCATTTTTAGTATCAAAACATCCATTTCTATGTGCTACCATGGGTGAATAAGCCGACATATGTTGCTGTAATATATAATATTGAGGTAATGTGCTTCCATGTACCTCCACAGTGTGTAACTTCACTCCCAAAGTAACAACCTCCTTTTATAACTTTGTTTGATCACCATTCCGTGCCAAACTTTACCTGAAGTCACGAACATTCGACTATAAGGCGATATACAAACGATATGTCGACAAAAAATGGATATTTTTGACACAAATCACCACTTATAATGCTATCCCATGGCTCCACAGCCATTATATGGTCATATTTAACATCACAGAGTATTGCCAGTGTCTGATATACCTATATATGTTGACACTAGGTCATATCTGGGAGCTTTTAAAAAAAACGTTTTTTTTAAAAAAAAACGTTTTTTTTTTAAAAAAAACATCGAGTTAAAAAAAACGTTTTTTTTCCAACCCTAATCCAGGCAATGCAGAACACACATTGAAAACTTTGACATTGTTATGTTAGAACATGGTTTATACCAATTACATACTTCTATGTCTATAAACGTTTATACATGGTGCTTATTGTTGCATTTTTCTATGTCTATGTACATTACAAACAACAAATTAGTATTTACTGGGAGTTCTGTGAGTACTGTATTTCCTTGAAATACCCCCAGGGGGTTTATTTTTTCATAGCGAAAGTTTTGAGGAGGGGTTAAACGAGGGTGGGTATTTCGAGGGGGGTTTTATATATCGCCAGAAATTTTTTGAACTCCCTGTACTAATTCATCGTTGTTGTTGTACTTACCGACATGTATTAACATCTGTAGACTTACCGTATTTATTCTAATAGATAGGCGTCGTTCTATTTTTTTCGTCAACTTTTTTACCTGCTGTTCTATTAGAGGTGCTGATCTATTGGAGGCTGCCGTTCTATTTTCTTCACCAATTTTTTACACATATTTGTCATTCCAAAAATAGCCTTATTTTTAATGAAGCTTGAGCAATAGTTAAATATTAGAGCATCAACTTGAGATTTAACACCTATTTGAATGCTTTGCATGTTCTCACCATCCATTTTTGATTCATTTGTGTGTTTTGGAACACTCTCAACATAACTCCTACCTGCCGCTCTATTGGAGGTGCCGTTCAATTGGAGGCTGCCGTTCTATTATAAGAAATACGGTATATAAGTATGTAGATGGTACAAGCTCTGTTCTAATGTGCCTTAATTATTTTTTTAACAGGAGTTCTGTATTACGCAGAACACAAACTGAGTCTACATTCTCTTTACACTCAATTTGGGGGGGGGGGATATTTTGAGGTGGGGTTATAAGTTCATAGTGGTCATTTAGAGGGTGGTATTTCCAGGAAATACGACATTTACGAAAAAATTCTTGCGAAACAATAACACCCCATTATTTTGAATAAAAAGCTAGAAAAATTAAAATAATCAATGTTTGGTGACCTTAAATTTGTCGTTATGCACTTACACAGATAACAAACTGTGATATTTCTCATGGACATTACCTATAGGATTAATTTGGGTGGGGGTATTTCGGCGAGGGGTAATTTAAGCGGCGATAATTCGAGGGATTTGTGTTTTTTACATATATACCTACCGTATATCCTCGAAATACCCCCTCAAAACGGACACTATGAGTTTATACATGGTGCTTATTGTTGCATTTTTCTACATCTGCATACATTACAAACAACAAATTAGTACTGAGAGTTCAAAAGATTTGTGGCGAAATAATAAGCCCCCCCGCGAAATCCCCTCCCCCCCTTAAAATTCTTACTCTGAAAAATAAACCCCCTTGGGTATTGCGAGGAAATACGGTATATCAGGCAAAAAGTTGATGAAGATAGAGTGGATGTGGACGTCCTCTAAATATTAGAATAAATACGGTATTACTTCATGGCCATGGTTAAAATTGACAGACAGTAAATAGTTAATTCCATCGTGAGTTGTAATCATGACATTTAAATAATTCTGTTGAGTGAGGAGGCCTCCGTTCGTCTACAAGTATTTTTTTTAAGACGGAATTATTTTCCATTTGAGTCATAGGCGGCGCAAGGTCCCAATTTGCGCTTGTGACATTCACATTAGCCAAAATTTCACCTTGTGACACCTTCTTGTTGGAGCCCTCCTTATGTGAAGTTGGCAGCCAGCCAACAATTTCGAAATAGCTATGAATATAAATGAAAGTGGCTAAAAATAGGTATATGACCATCTATATAGATGAAAATAGTGATTATAAATGTGAAAGTTGACAAAATGGAGCAAATTTTAGCAGTTTTGAGCCAATTTTAAGCTTTCACTCTCATTTGTACAATATGCGCTTGTGAATGTCACAATGTGACAGTGAAATTTCAGCTTGTGACACCGAAAATTCCGCTTGTGACATTCACACGCGCACAAGCACTTACGCTGCCTATGATTTGAGTTGTTTACAAATTCACAATCAAGTTAGCATACTAAGCATCTAAGAGCATAGTTGTGCAACCTAGAAAAAAGAAGAAAAATTCTTCGTAAAGTCAGCTCTGTGCTCAATAGCATAATCACTCAAATACAAAAATAGAATACAGTATTTTCTCAAACAACTGAGGGTTTATTATTTCACTAGAAATTTTGGTGAAGGATCATAGTGAAGAATAGGCTTTTACGTACCAAAAACTGGCACAAAATGTGACAAAATAGGATATATCTGGACATACATATTTACATATGTAGTATTTCTACACATGGGTACCTATATATCTACACAAAATAGACTTTGTGTAGTTGCAGTGCAAATTGGCAGCTAAATAACAGTATTTCCTAGAAATACCAGAGATTGTGTTTTTTTCAGAATTTTTGAGGAGGGGGGGCTAATTATACTACAGTGCAGAATACTTGGGACATTACACTCATAGAGAAGCAGGAGGCTGGGGGTTAACCACAATTTAGCTGCTTCCCAGTTTCTAGTCCCTTGCCCAATTTTGATGTTGTTTAAGTATGTCTTGGTTTGTGGATGGGGCTACTACCAGTATTATTGTTTTTCTTGAATAATCCTAAAGTCCTAAGATAGGGGGCCTCTATAAAAATGCATCCATTTTACATGGCTAATCTGGCAACTTGACTTTCATACAAGCACTTTGTGGATTAATGATGTCTAAATTCACTATGACAATTTGACCCGGTTTTTCAACTCAAGACATAAATTTTCAGGTTGTCAACTAAGTATCCTTAATTTTTTGCGTATGTGTGATCGCAAAAAATTAATGTTACTTAGTTGACAACCTAATACTTAAGACTCTGGGATAAAAATCATGTCAATATTTCATTCCAATCAAAGTTTGTAAGACCTATACTGAGTGGTGTCTAAATTCCTTACGCTTATTTGACTGGGATTCCCAACATAAAATTTTCTGTTTTTGAACATGCTACCATATACTTTAGACAGAGACATTTCATATGGCCAACGATGGAAAAAACACAGAAATTGAACACAGAAACTCATTGAGTTTCTGTGTTTTTGTTTTACACAGAAACACGGAAACTCATAAATTTTGAAAAACTCAAAACTCAAATGAGTTTTTTTTGGAGAACACAGAAACACAGAAACACGGAAACACAGAAAAGTTTTTTGAGTTTTTGTGTTTTTTTTCAGCGAAGCGGTTGGATGCACATTAATTCAGTTAAACTAAACAAGATAAGATAAGCATCTATAGTATGTAAATAAATATGTACATAATGTATTCATATTTTATAATGGTACAAAAAAGAAATTCAAGATGGCATGCACATATCATGGTGGATTTGACAAATTAAGTTTCGACATTTAAGTATACCTTATTACCTTGAATTTACTCCCCTCAAAATGGACTGGTGAAATAATAAGCCCCGCCCCCTCGAAATACCCCCCCCCCCCTCCGGGATGATGTACATCATGTATCCAATGTACATGATGTATTTATTACTGCTAATTTGCATCGCAGCTACACATAGACTGTACTAGGTTGTGTAGCTATCTACATGTTTATTTCAAATATATCCTGTTTGTACGCATTTATAACCTGTTTTGGGTATGTAAATGCCTACTATTTTCTATGATCCTTACAAAACTTTCTGACAAAATAATAATGCCCATGGGGGTATTCCGAGGTAATATGGTAGTTGTAGTTCAAATCAATTCCGTAGTCTTTCATACAGTGCACATCCATTGAAGAATTTTTGAATACTGCGTAAATTGTCATTCCTGGGCATTTTGTTGCTGGTGTTGTGATGTTGATGTCCTCAAGCTCATTGTGGACAATTTTATGGACTTTTTTGACACTTGAATCAATACACAAATGTTATGTGGGGTTAAAACATGTGCAAAACCAATATTAAGAAACCACTGTTTCCAGATCGAAATGCTGTAAATCAAAAAAAATTTGGGGGAAAACTCGAATTTTTTGGAGAAAAAAAACAAGTTTTTTTAGAAAAAAACTCAAAAAACTCGAGTTTTTACAAAAAACACAGAAATAAAAACAGAGTTACTCAAGTTTTTTTCAAGAAAAAAACTCAAAACACAGGTGTTCATTTTTGAAAAACTCAAAACACAGAAAGTGTTTTTTTTTGAGAACTTACCCATCGTTGCATATGGCATGAGAATTTTTTAATATCTCTTTCCAATAAAAGGTTATAGCACTTCAAACTTCCATCTTGAGGGGGACACCTCCAAGCTTGAGGGGGGATCATTCAATGGGGAATAATTATTTCGTAAATTTTTTTAAGAACGTTTCTATGAACAGATTTCATTAAATATATTTAATTTACTAAATAACTTGGCTTTTTTGTTCAAATTGGATGCAAAAACTAAAATCAAATGCGTAAAGGGAGGAATTAGACGAGGGGGAATCATTTTCTCCTCACTCGTCTAAGAGGGGGGAATTATTAAAAGGGGGGGATTATTCAAGGCGGGGATATTTTCGAGTGTATACAGTAGTATCCCTCCGGAGGAGTGATTTACACATAGCGAAAAATTTAAGACATGCGACACAGAAAACAGGCCGAAGTGCCAATTTCAGCATGTCGCGAATAAATAAAAAGGCGCGAACGGCCATGGCGCTGGCGCCATAAAAGCGCCAAGCACTAATGTGGCCACACAGACTGGTTTTCATGGTTCCAAAATAAAAACTGGTTCCCATCCAAATTCAAAGCTTGCTGAGGAGCCGACGAACGACGTTCAAATCAAAAAGTGTTGAATCATGTTGCTAATGAAGTTACAGTGTCGAAAAAAATTTTGCGGTATGCGCAACGCAATGTACAAAGCTGGTATGAAAAATATGTGTACAATTATGCGTTGTAAATATTACTCGTCAGCAAGCTTTGAATTGGGATGGGAACCAGTTTTCATTTTGGAACCATGAAAACTAGTCTGTGTGGCGCCAATGGCGCCGTTCCTTACCGCACCACCAGTGTTAACCAAACAAGAAATCGACTAGATGCAGATTCTCAAATTCATTGCGGGCAATGAAAACGTTCAAAAGTTATCGACAATGTGAATTGTGAACCACTGCAGTGTCAGTCAGCCATGTATTTAAACATATGCAAAATTAATATTGTAGATCAGACCAAACAACTTCACAGTAATTTCTGCAAAAGCGCCCACAACCATGAATATTTATCATCAAATGCCAGGTGCCGGTTCCGCAAGTGGAAAAGTTGAGAGTAAAGAGTTAAGAGTTGAATAAAATGAAAAATGATAAGTTAAGAGTTTAGTTAAAAGTAAAGTGTTGAGTAAAATCATTTGTCGTTTTACTCAACTCTCAACTCTTAACTTTACTCATAACTTGTCATTTGTCATTTTAAACAACTCTTAAGTTTTAACTCTTTCCCTTAAACTCTTTAACTTTTCCATTTGCGGAACTGGCCCCAGATGTATATACCGAAATGCGAAATGACTCAAGCTGGATTAAAAATAAATGATCTTAGAAAGGTTAAAAATTTTATTCACATGCTCTTATATTTATACATAACGATGGCAAACTAATCTTCGAAAAGTGTTTTTCAATTTTTCAAATGTATTGTTAGCTGAAAAGTTACATCAATTTGCATCAAGAGTGATGATTACATCAATTTGCCATGGATTTATGCACTCAAATTCGCAGATGAATCTGCTGCAATAGCTTGGAATGCTGTAGAACATTAAAATGTACATACCTACCGTATTTCCTCGAAATACCCCCCGGGGGGTGATTGTTTCATAGTGGTCTCGAGAGGGGGGGGGGGGTCAAACGAGGGGGGTATTGCGAGGAAATACGGTATATTAAATTCCCCACAAAACTTCGAAAATGTAAAAATTTCGTGCAAAAAAAATCGATAAGTAATGAAGAAGATTCGAAAACTAAATTCGAAAAGACGAAAACTATTTTCAAAAAAATAGAAATTTGAAAAGTCATTTGGGGAAAAAACACTTGAAAAATTTGAACGCCTTTTCGAGAGCGTTTTCCATCGTTCAACATAGAACATGATGTTTGTCTTGTGACCAGGGTTGGCAAAATCTCAGTAAAAAATAAAAATAAAAAGGAATATTCAAGAATAAAATAAAATTAAAAAAAATGGAAAATTTCAGAATAAAAATAAAAATTGTATAAAAATTTGAATTTTTGTAAAATTGTATAAAAATTCATATTTTTGTAAAATTGTATCAAAATTCATCTTTTTTGTAAAATTTTATCTCATTGCTTGAGTTTGTACCTGTTTATTCACGGATCTGGGGGCAGTCCCAAGCATTGTAAAGTGTCAAATGTCATGTAAAATGTCATGCAAAGTGTCAATTGTCATGACAAATGTGAAGTAAAGTGTAAATTGTCATGACATGTAAAAAATTTTAGTATCAATTGTCAAGCAAATTGTGTCCAAATCTTATGTTTTATTTCTAAATCTTATGTTTTGTATCCAAATTATGTTGTTGTTGAATCCAAATCTTATGTGAACATTTGGATACAAAAACATAAGATTTAGCTACAAAACATACTATGGATACAAAAACACAAAATTTGGATACACAATTCACACTTTGCATGACATACATACTGCATGCAACTTTTGAAAAGTAAGGGAAAAATTTGTCACAGGTTTTTCATGTATAGGTCTAATTATAACATTTTTCTGGCCTTGCATGCATGATTCTGATTTTTTGTAAAAATTTTGTAAAATGTGTCATTTTATTTTAATAATGACTCTTGGGAATAAAATAAAATAAAATAAAATGAAACAAGAATAAAATAAAATTTTTATACAATTTTTATACAATTTTACTAAAATGAATTTTTATAAAACCAACCCTGCTTGTGACTACAGCAACAGGCGATTCACACGTTTCAAAGATCAAACAATTACTCAAATTTGTTGAATGACACGTAATTTTGAAGTGTTTACATAATTAAGAGCATGTGTTTTTTTTTATTGGCAGGTGCATGTAATACCATACCGAGGGGACCGTAAAAAATCTACTAGAGTGAATTAATTGGTTGAAATAAATTTTTTTAATCTTAGTTTTTAAAAATCATTATCAATGACATTTTTGTTTCCGGTTAAAGATGTATAAGTTGAAGGGTTACCGAGGCAATGAATCCGGTTACCGCAAATTCTCGAATAAGACCCCCCTCGAATAACGCCCCCTTGAATAATTCCCCCCTGAATAGGTGAGGAAAAAATAACCCCCCCTCGAATAACACAAATGAAAGGTGAAATGACAAATTGAGTTTCAAATCAAAAAATTGCAAATCCACAAGAATGCTTGGAGAGAAACCTCCTAAACTGAAATGTTGAAAGCAGTAATAAACCTATATCTCTATCTATATCGGGTCCAACACTTTTTTTCCAAAAAAATCCAGTAGTTATCGGGATATAAAATTTACATCAAAATTTCACTATTTGTCTACAACATTTTTCATTCGAATTGTCGATCGACACAGTGAAATTTATATGAAAACTAAATTTTTCGTTACGCTTGTAAGTAAGGCTAAAATGGAACCTTTGCTTAACTATATCAATTAATTCTAAGCTTGCATGAGGGGATATAAATGGGTTTGTCATTACCTATATTTACATTCATAACTACACTACGTTCAAAACTGGCCTTATTTTCACTAATATTGAATAGTTTCCGACTCTCGGGCCCTACACACTAGTTGACAAGGACACCAAATGTCAACTGGTTCCTGTTCCAATTCAAAGCTCGCTGACAAATGTATTGAATCAGCTGTAGTGTCGAAAAATGTGAAAAAAATATAGGCTGGCATGAAGTAAATACCGTCGTGTCTATACAATATCCTCGTATTACTCGTAAGACGTGAGCTAGGTCTGGATTGGAATGAGAACCAATTTTGCGTCCTTGTCAAGTAGTGTATGGGGCCCCAGGCCTCCAATGTTAGTGGTCACAATAACAGTATTCTTAGATAAATAACATCTTGAACTCAATAAAATAGTTACTTCTCACATTTTCTCACTCAAAATTTTCTTACATAAAGAGTTGTATAATATTTACATATAATAATTTAAGTCCCAATTAGTATAGGGCATTTCATGCACTGCCAAACATGATTATATAAACAACTTTTGAAAATCTTAGGTCACAGAGCATGTCAATTTTGTCCATCCATAATGTTTTGCAAGGAATGGGGATAGAAAATATACACCGTATTTGCTTGAATAGTTCCCCCCTTGAATAATTCCCCCCTCGAATAATCCGCCCTGTAAGACGAGTGAGGAAATAATAATCCCCCTCGAATAATCCCCCCTTAAAAGATTTGATTAATTTGTTCTACCTAATTTTAACAAAAATGGCACGTTATTGTGTTTATAAGGCATGTTTCGGGAAATGAGTTGATGGAAACATGCTTGAAAATTTTGACAAAATAATAATTCCCCCCTTGAATAATTCCCCCCCTCGAATAGTTCCCCCCTCAAAAATGTCTGACAAAATAATAATCCCCCAGAGGGATTATTCAAGCAAATACGGTACATGCAATATATCTAGATACCATGTTTGCTCGAATAATTCCCCTGGAGAATTATTGTCAGACATTTTTGACAGCGGGAACTATTTAAGGGGGAATATTCACAGGGGGAATCATTATTTCGTCAAAATTTTCAAGCACGAAATATTCTTTATTCACAAAGCAACATGCTAATTTTGTTCAAATAGGGCACAGTAAATTTATCATATATCTAAAGGTGGAATTACTTTTTCCTCACTCGTTCAACAGGGAGGAATTGTTCAAGAGGGGGGATTATTCGAGGGGGGTTATTCAAGCAAGTACGGTAACCATGAATAAATATTAGGTTTTCAAGTGCCAGCTTACGAACTTCTACTTCAAACCAAGTAGTTACATGTGCATGTTTACATTCGGAAATAATAAACCGCCCCATTTGAGGCTCTTTTCTCTAGGGTGAATAAAATCATCTAGATGTTTTGAAGTAGACACTCGAATCGAAAAGCATGCACAGTGCACATTATTGTAATAAAAGTCATTTCTGGAAATGCGGAAATTAATGCGAACTGCGGACAGAATCAATTGCAAAAAGCGGAACACCCCAGGCTGCAATCGACTTTTCAAGCACAAGAAACGAGATCCTTTTGTAAGTTAAGGTTATAAATAAACGATCCGGTACATGGCCTTTCAAAAAGATCGGTCGCATGAAAATAACGCAACTAAATTTATTGCGGCCCCATGTGCCATGCAAATTTCCATGGGCCCATTCAAACGACCGCAGCGACCTTCAATTCAAACCCTTTCTAACTTATTTTATTTTTCAATCAAGTCGACGCAATTGCGTAATCAGAATCAAATCTTATCATCGGTGCCGTAGAGAATGATGTCATCGGTGGCGGTGCCGCCGTAGCGGTTGGACGCGACGCAGCTGAATGTTTTGTACGGGCTGCTAGACTCCGCCCACACGGTCGCTTTGACGATCAGGTCCCCGTTCGGCAGCACCTGGGGGGGGGGGGGTTATTCGGGTTGAGTTGGTGAAAAAGGCTTTTATAAGTCAACGAGCATTTTGTGGTCGTATGAGGATAAAGGAACTACCGTATTTGCTTGAATAGTCCCCCCCCTTGAATAACCCACCTCGAATAATCCCCCCTGTAAGACGAAAGAGGAAATAATAATTCCCTCCCTCGAATCATCCCCCCTTAAAAATATTTGATCAATTAGTTGTGCCAAATTTCAACAAAAATGGTACGTTTTTGTGTTAAAAATGCATTTTCGTCAAATGGCTTGATAGAAAGACACTCAAAAATTTTAACGAAAGAAAAATCCCCCCCCCCCTCGAATAATTCCCCCCTTGAAGAGTTCTCCCCTCAAAAAAGTCTGGCGAGATAATAATCCCACAGGGGGGTTATTCAAGCAAATACGGTAATTTGAAATTTGTGGAAATATTTTACTATACCGTATTTCCTCAAAATACCCCCTGGGGGTTTATTTTCCAGAGTGAGAATTTTGAGAGGAGGTATTTCGATTGGGGGGATAATTCGAGCCGGGGTTTTCCAAGGAAATACGGTAGATATACTGTATTTGCTTGAGTAATTCCACCTTAAATCATTTCCCCTCGTCGATGACGATTGACTAAAAATAGATTACCCCTACTTGAATAATCTCCCCATAAGGCATCTGATCAATTGGTTGTGTCCAATTAGAACAAAAATGGCATGTTATTGTGTGTATAAAACATCAATATTTTGTGGAATTTTGTAGTTTGTTGAATATTTCCCCTGAAATAGTCTGATGAAAAAATAATACCCCATGGGAATTATTCGAACAAATATGGTAAATATATACGTCATCATCGGGAATGCTTGCTGAATTGTTTTCCACTCTCATTTGCCATTTCACATGTGAATTCGCCTGGGAACTTGTTTGCATACGTTTGAGTAAGATAATTGCATACATAAATGTGGGCGGGCATATTGCGTTGTAATTTTAAATACCGTATATCCTGGAAAAAGCCACCCTTCGAACCCCCCCCCCCACTCTCGAATAACTCCCACTGTTAGCGAAGTTGTTAAAGAATAATTCACCCACTTTTACGGGTAAGACGTTGGTAAAAGTCACCCATTTTTACGGTTTTGCTGAGACGTAACATGTATAAAACGTGTTTTACAAATGAGGCGTCTAATTCTAAAAGTCGACAAGTCCACAAAATGCGATTTTGAGTAAATCGCATTTTAAGTTTCATTTCCAATTCCAGGTTCGTGGTGCGTGTCCAATGGGGCTCTCTCATGCTCAACATTAAGTTCCAAATGTTTACAATAAAGTGTCAAATTTTCAGCCCCTGCTCTCAAGTCTCAACGTATAATGGAAAAATTGGGTGTCTATAAAAGTCTACTCGGACAGAACAAAACCGTTCTGGGGAGGAAAATGCACTTGTCGACTTCTTGCACTCGAGAACATTTTTGTTCACGCCGGCATTGCGCTTGGCTTATGGGAAATTTATGGACTTGTCGACTTTCAGAAATTGGTGTCCATGATGGACTTATCACATTTCTTGCGTTTTTTTCCATAAAATAAGGCTGCGGAAGGTGGACTTGTCGACTTTTAGCCCAAAACTAAGTGGACTTGTCGACTTCTTGCCCAAATTTTTTGCATTTTTCCCTAAAAATGTCAAATTTGGCACTTTGCCATATGGGCATGTGAGGTCAAAAAAATTATGGAAAATAATGAAAAATGTGCGGGAGTAGCCTCAGATGACGTTTCCGGGCCTAACTCAAAATTTTCATATTTTGGACTTGTCTACTTTTAGAATTTGACGCCTCAAATGTATTCTGCAAACTTTTAACAAGTATTCTGCAGTTGGTGCTCACTAGTATTGAATTTATAGTTCCACTTCTGGAATTTGGAACACCCCCCCCCCTCGAAATACCCCCCAACTTGAGTGTAAAGGGAACGTATACGACAAAAGCTGTGGTTTGTGATCCGGACAATGCATAACACATGTTAAAAACAATGACTGTGTTCCGTCAGACCAGGGTCATACCATCTACATAATTATATTAGTCTATAGAATCTTGTACAAGGTGGTTTTTGTAGCTTTTTTTTACGTCTGCATACGTTACAAGCAACAATTTAGTACTAGGTTTTCAGAAAATTTCTGGCGAAATAATAAGCCCCCATCGAAATACCCCCCTCGTTTAACCCGCCCCCTCAAAATTCTCGCTCTGAAACAATCCACCCACGGGGGCTATTTCGAGGAAATACGGTACATGGAAAATAGAGTGGCGAGTTTTTGCTAAATATCTGTTACAATATTCCAAAGGCAAAATCTTTTGATTTTTGTTTCCGATTTCCAGCGGCTGCTAATTTTTTCTGGCATTTAATTTTTCCGCTTTCCGTTTTCCCTTTTCCAGCGAGTATTTACAAAAATTACCAAATCTTTTGACGCTCTAATGGAGAAGTATTCATTGTGTTTATATAGTACATGTACAATTGCTGCAAAGTGGTTCATTATGCTTTGAAAGTATCAAATGTCAGTGCAAATACACTTACCTATATATTTACCTGATTTTAACGCCGTTACAAGACAGGAATGTTCAACTTTTTCAACAATATCATGAATGCCTAATGAAAAAACTATGTAGGTAGGTACATAAATAGCAGATAATATGAAAATGAAAATAAAATAACCAAACCACTGATCTCGTTATTACATGGCTCATTTGAAGGCAAGGGCGTGAAATAAATACACAGGTTGATATACATATTACAGTATACATGCTGCAGCATATATTTATGTACCGTATTACCTCGAATAAATCCCCTTGAGATGACCCCCTCTGGAAAAAACCCCAGTTCTGGGCGAGCGAACAAAAAATAACCACATTGAAATACTCCCGTCTGGAATAATGTACATGATGTATAAGTTGCTGCCGATTTGCGCAGCAGCTACACATATTTATAATGATGTAGTTCAAATACACTATCGTTCAGAAGAGTTGACTGCAATGCACACTGCATGATTAAAGTTGCGAAAATTTCAAAATGTTAAGTGTGCACAATATTTGGATAACATTATTGTATGACATTAGTTAGTATATGCGTATGTGCTTAGTGCAGTAACATAGGTATTCACTTAGTTTTGTTCATGTTTCAGAATAGTTAAACTCGGCAGACATTATGCGAGTCAATGGTCTAACGAATTTTTGTACAAGTGCCATTCTAACCCAATTTTATTGTTATTGACACTCGTATTCCATGCGTAGGAATGACCATCAACAAATTTTTCAATTAGATAAGTGAACGTCACCGTCGAAATTTGAATTTAAGATCTACACTTGATAAATGTACGATAATTTCTTATTGTGGCCACACAAGCTGGTTTTCAATGTTCCTTTTTGAAAACTCTCCTAGGCGATGCGTCGCTGTACGGAATTCAAAAGTGTGCAATTTGCACTTTTATTTTTCAAAAAGTGACAGCATATGTGAATATTGGTTTCGGCAAGTCACATTTGCCGTTCAAAGTTCACATTTGCAGAACATTTTTGAAAACTGTAGGGCGACGCGTCGGCGACGCGTAGGCGACGCGTCGCCAACAAAATACTCTGAAGACAATTTTGAAAACTTAAAATTGAATAATGTAGTTTTCAAAAATGTACATTCTAGTTTTCAAATTTGCAGAACATTTGTGAAAAGTGCGACGTACAGCGACGTCGCTGTACGTCGCTGTACGTGCCAGTTTTCAATATCTGTGCAACATATGTGAAAATGCGTCGCTGTACACACAAAAAGTGGCAAAATCGTCGCCAGGCATCGCTAGTTTATGGATTTTCGCCAACTTACTCCAAAATCCTTTAAAAAACACTGGATGGATGGGTTAATGTAAAATTAAGAGTGTACATGCAGTATTTTATGCTGCATGTACTGATGGGGTTGTAGAAAACTTGGGATGCATATAAAATAAAATAATTTTTTTTTAAAAAAACGTCACTGTGGCGACGTTTCAGGTGACAACTGTATATGTCACCTGTTTCCATAAGTTATTACCAATCTTGAAAAGTACTTATAACATGACAGAATTCATAAATTTATCAACAACACCGAATCTGGGACTTGGTACTACTGTTAATTAAATCAATCTTTCTGAAATTTGTGTGTACCATGCAATTGTTAGTCATGATCTTGCATTAAAATATAAATATATATATAATTTTTCATTTCATTAATTGATAAATATTTGTGAAAGTGATTTATACATGCAGTTAGGTTGGCACTCTGTACAATGGGCTAAATGAAATTTCAGATGCAAATCACAGGGATGAAATTCAAGATGCCCTCACAGAGAAAATGAAAGACTGGTTTCGATGTACTCATGGCAGACTTAGATACTGCTCAATTGCCAGTCATTGGTGAATAAATCCAGTATGACCAACTGCTTGCACAATCTTTGGGTCAATACCAGCATCAACACTCCAAGGTGACCAAACAACTAAACAGTATCTGGCTAGCTGCCAAACCTGATTTTATGCATATAACATATGTCTTATTTTGTGCACTTTCACCTTGCATCACATTTACTAAGCTGAGTTTTCCTGAGCACTGCTTGGCTCAGCTGGACTGGAGTTTTTCAAGTTTTTGCTGCAGGCTGGAGTGTTGTAATGGCCTCCACTGGGTGCTTGGCAGTTAATTTATACCCTTTGCACTGACACTTGGAAGTTGTGCACATACAGTAAATAATTTTGAAAAAATCTCTGGAAACATAAAAAGACTATGTGATTTTTCCAAGCCTTTTTTTGCATCTTTACATTTCTTTTTCAAGACTTTCACTCAATTCCTCAATTCCATGGATAGATCCAGATAACTTTTGAGTTTTCAAAAAGGTTCATGTTTATGTTAAATTTTGTGACAGATCGTAATATTAAATGAAAACATTTCTGAAAACAATACAATAAAATTGTTTTTATTTTTTTTGTGCTAGTGTATTGAATGTGACATTGTCTCAGTCAGTGTTCACTTGTTCTTCATTTTTTTGGCTTTCATTTACATACAAAATCAGCTGTTTCAATTGCACTTGTGATTTTTAAAAAAATTATAAAGTGGATTGTATAAAAATATCATTACTTGTTTTGCAGAAATGTTATTGAATTCAGATTTTTTTTGTTTGATGTGAAAAAATAAGGGCTTTTTACTGTGATAATGCAATAATTACAGATACACAGATGTAATTTTAAAAAATTATTTAATGTTTTAAGCATAACCACAATTTCTTCATCATCTTTGAACTTCTATTGTGAAACATGGTATCAAATGAAAGAGAAAAAAAAACTGGATACATATCTGAGACGGATATCATATACAATGTAAAACTGAATTTTTAAAAATATTTATAGTTAGAAAACGAATTAATTTTTAAAAATATGTATAACAGCGCTAAAAATATACAATACAGTCCCAAAAATCAAGCATAATTTTCTGCATCACATGCCGCTTACAGCTTGTCCTACAAATTCGTACTTATTCAACAAAAAAATATTTTGTCTGCAGCATTTTACCAGAGTTTTCAAATATGTGTTCTTCCGGAGGAAAAATAGAAAAAAAACAAAGATGGCGGCCATTTGGCTCATTACACAGACTGTTTAAATGAATTTGAAAACAAAATAATGGGTTTTCACAGAGGGAACCTTGAAAACCAGCTTGTGTGGGGCCATTATTACGAACATAGTGAGCATTTTATGTTATTCAGAGCAATTTTTAGATTTTCAAAACGATCCAGATTTCGCTAGTGGTGTACAGTGTACAGGGTCGTTCTTCCCTTGTTCTATCGCACACACACATATTTACGTACTTTTTTGTTGGAATTTGTCCGGGCTGTTACAATAAAATACCTTGTTATCTGCTTTCATATGACAATATGCGTGTCCAGTTTATCCTGTTCTCGCATAAAACGTCGGATTGAATAAGATTTACCATGAATCGATTGGAATGCATTCATTCAAATTCAAAATTAACTTAACAATTTTAACGAAATTTAAAATTGGTACGTAAGGGCCGGATCACTGATTCCTTTCATGTCTGCCGAGTTTAACACTTTTCTTGTTATGGGCCCAAATTCTGCCCAATGAGTAACTGCCCAAAATCTCATTTTATGATAGGGATCCAATTCCTATATCCTATATTCATTTTTTACAATTTTTTTCAATATGGCAACTGCACATTTGCAGATAACTTTTGATTGGAAAGAGGTATTAAATAATTTTATTTTCCATATGAATTCTGTCAGTCAAAGTATGTGATAACATGTTCAAAGATAAATTTTTCGTGTTCGAAGGGGGCTGCATCATTTAGTATGCCATTCACTTAGTATTACACGGAAATGCACAGTTTGTATGCTGTAGTGTCTATTTCAAGTGCTACTGATCTAGAAGTGAATTGAGACGTAAGAGGAGAAGTGAATTGAGACGTAAAAAAGTGAAAAACACATGACAAGTGACAAGAAAATGCTTAAAAAATATTTAAAAAGTTCAATTCACTTGTAATGCTCATGAAATCCATCTTAAGTGTCGCATTTGATGAGCAAGCATGGGAGAATTCAATGGTTGCATACAACGTGTAGCTAGTTGTCATGTCAAGCGCTGCCCTACAGCATCCTAAGTGAGCTTTTTGGCAGCATACCAAACGACTAGCATCCTAAGTGGTCTGGCATTGTTAGAAACACCAATCAAATCAGCTTAAGGAATTTCGACACCACTGATAAGTTCTATAAGTTTTGATTCGAAGAAGATATTGAAATAATTTTTGAGCCAGATGGAAATGGAGTCAAATCGGCAAACATAATTTGTACAGCCTGAATGAGACCTCAAAAACAGCATTTTCAGGTTCTCCCCATCATTTTAAGTGTTGAATGCTCCAAATCGGCCTAAGTTCAATCATCCAGATCACCCAATTTTTGGTTTTATCGACCACCTTTTTATAGACCCCCCTCATCTCAGGCCTGGGGGATTATTCGAGCAAACAATAAATGTTAGTAGTAGCCCCAGCTTCAAACCCCAACATACTCGAACATCATCAAAATATGGGCAAGGGACAAGAAACTCGGAAGCAACAAAAGTGTAGTGGGCCCCGAGCCTCCTGTTTCTCTATGTGTGAAAAGTCTCAACTATTCTGAACAGTGGTGTATATCATGTTTTGTCCATTCAACTTGCAATATGGACCAAGAATGATTGACAGTTGCACTTTGCAAACTTGTAAATGTATGGATTCCAATCACCACTATTACTTAGTTATACATCTTGTGGTAGACACACTACACCATGCTGTATTTTTGTTGTGGAATCAATTACCTCATACTCAACAATTCTATTACCCAATACCTGACAATTCTATTGCCGAATACCCGACGTTTTGACCCGACTGAAAACCTGACCCGATACCCCTGACCTCAATACCTTAACCCAAACCCAATATTTTACCCACGAAATTTTTGGAACTGATACCGGATACCTGACCTTAAATTTGTTGTAGCAGAAAATTTTGAAATTCCCAACCCTACTTCACATGTCTTATGATTAAGAACTAGAGCCTCTGCGCAGCTACGGCACTCTAGTTTGCTAGTTATAAATATATGTATATTCAATGTAAGTGAATTTACCTCATATCCAGGTTCGCCAGAATTAATGAGCCTCTTCAGTCCATTCGTAGTTTCATACCATCCAATTTTGCCTCCCGCCTGCTCGGTTTCCTTGCGTACGTATGCCCTGCGAAATGGAAACGTACGATCTACCGTTGACACTTGAATAAGCCCCACCCACCTTGAATAAGTCCCCCGCGTGTGCTATGGGGAGGGGATAATTCAAACATCCGATCCGAAATTTGCATTGATTACATCAAAAGTTAGGTATATTTAAATGCATAGTTCACACACAAATGAAAATACATACCATATTTTCTCAAAATATCCCCCTCAGGGGGTTATTTTTTCAGAGTGGGGATTTTGAGGGAGGGTTTAACGAGGAGCGGGGGGGTATTTCGCGGGGGGGGGGGGGGTTTCGCCTGAATTTTTTTGAAGAGCCGGTACTAATTTGCTGCTTGCAAAGGGTCGATTACAGGTCAAGCCTGTTACGGAAAATTCTAATGGAGAAGCTCGGACATAAAATTCCAGCGTAAAATTTCAGCGCAAAATTGATTACTTGAAAGTGGATGATGATACAGGTCTGCAATTGAGGCGTCTAATTCTTAAAGTCGACAAGTCCACAAAATGTGATTTTGAGTAAATCGCATTTTAAGTTTCTGATCCAATTCCAGGCCCATGGTGCATGTCCAATTTGGCTCTCTCATGGTTTTCATAGAGTTCCATATGTTGACAATAAAGTGTCAAATTCTCAGCCCCTAATCTCAACGTATACCGTATTACCTCGAATTATCCCCCCCCCCCTTGAATTAACCCCCCCCCCCTCGAATTAACCCCCCCTCAAAATCGGCTGGGGAAATAATAAACCCCCCCCTCGAAATACCCCCCCCCCTTCGGAATGATGTACGTCATGTACATAATAAATACGCCATCTATGCAATGTACATGATGTATATTACTGTTTATTTGTATTGCAGCTACACATGGACATGTTTGTGTAGCTAATCTACGTTTTTATGTCCAAATATATCTTGTTTGGACACATTTATTACCTGTTTTGGGCATGCAAATGCCTACTATTTACTACGATCCTTACAAAAATTTCTGACGAAATAATAAGACCCCCCCTTGAATAAACCCCCCCCTCGAATTAACCCCCCCTCAAATTTTGCTGGCGAAATAATAAACCCCCATGGGGGTATTTCGAGGTAATACGGTATGTGAAAAATGGGGTGTCCATAAAATTCCATTCGGTCAGAGCAAAACTGTTTCGGGGAGGGAAATGGACTTGTCGCCTTCTTGCACGCGAGAACATTTTTGTTCCCGGGGAAGCCGAGGCTGCCTTATGGGAAAAAGTTGGACTTGTCGCCCTTTAGAAATCGGTTTCCATAGTGGACTTATCACATTTCTTGCGTTTTTTCCCCATAAAAAAAGGAAGCGGAGGATCGACTTGTCGCCTTTTAGCCCAAAACTAAGTGGACTTGTCGACTTCTTGACTAAACTTTTTGCATTTTTCCCCAAAAATGTCAGATTTGGCACTTTGCCATATGGACATGTGAGGTCAAAAAATTTATGGAAAATGATGTAAAATGTGCAGAAGTAGCGCCAGATGACGTTTCCGGGCCTAACTCCAAATTTTCATATTTTGGACTTGTCGACTTTTAGAATTGGACGCCTCAATTGTTCATGGACAATGTGTTTATCAATACCTTCATTGTGACCAAGGGTCCATCATTCACGGTCACTTCTATTTGATTGTGAAAATTCAAAAATTTCTATTTTACATTGTCATTTTACGCCAGCTGAAGAAAAATCAATTCTACGCCAGGTGATTGCATGTAATCACCTGGCGTAGCTGATTTATCGATTGATTTTTCATGTAATCAATTTTCCGCTGGAATTTTATGCTGGAATTTTACGCCCGAGCTGTAATCGTAGCATAACGGAGAATGTGTAACAGAAAATTAGGTAACTTTTGTAATTAAAACAATTAGGAAAATAAGGTAAAATCATGTAAATATATAGAATTTTTGGTAACGGAGAATTCATGTGATGGGAAATAGTTACGGAAAATACTGATGGAAAATTACAAAAATTTACCGCAAAACAACAACATTCACACACATCTAAGATAATTAGTAGGGCTACTTAATTCTGAAGTTCCAACGCTGTGTCTTTCTTCGTTCTTCTGTAAATAATTTTGCGGTGAAAAATTAATTCTCCATTATGTTGTAATTTTTAGTCGAAAAGTCTTTACGAATGAAAAAATTTTTTGATTGTAGTACGTACGAGTTTTCACTTTTAGCGCCAATTTTTAATGTCCTTCGTAATTTAAATCTACGATGCTAAATATATTTACTTCAGAACAAAAAGAAAGATATCAGGTTTTTGTCGCTAGTACGACATCTACCCTCGAAAACAAGCGCACTACTAGTGATGTGAAAGCGCCAGGACCTTGGCACCAAGCGCCAATGGCGCCGTAGCACGTTAGCGCCAAGCACGAAAAGCGCCACAGCGCTTTTTGCTTTGGCGCTTTTATATCACTACGCACAGCCATTCCCAACAAACAAAAAGCAACAAAAAAATCCAACTAGGGAAAGAATGGGTCGAACCTGCAGGCGAGCCTCACGTTCCTGCTGCTGTACTCCATCATGTCCGACGTCCACATGTAGATCTGCGCCAGTCACACACCCTGCAAAAGATCTGCAACGTGTAGAGGACCCTGGAAAATGTCACGTGTATCCAAAGCCCAAGGTGAGATTTGGATGCAACAAGATAAATAATATTTAGATACGATACAAGAATAGGTACCATATTACCTCGAATTACACCCCCCCCCCCCTTTGAACCCCCCCTCAAAATGGGTTGGGGAAATAACCCCCCCCCCACGAAATACCCCCTCCGGAATGATGTACATCAATGTACAATGTATTTATTACTGCTAATTTGTATCGCTCGCAGCTACACTTAGACTAGTTTGTGTGCTATCTACATTTTTATGTCCAAATAAATTATATCCTGTTTAGACACATTTATTACCTGTTTTAGGTACGCAAATGCCTACTATTTACTGTGACGCTTATGAAAAATTTCTGACCAAAAATACCCCCCGAATTGGCCCCTCTCGAATGAACCCCCCCCACTCACATTTTGCTGGCGAAATAATAAACCCTCACGGGGATATTTCGAGGTACTACGGTACATTACATTTATCATTTTACAAGGTTCTACATGACACGCGTCACTTGACAGGGTCATTTACACTGTACGGGTCTTTCACAGGGTCTGGGACTGTCACCTGGGGCGCCCCCTGGTTGGGCGGCGCTTCCTCGTTGGAAATGGGCGCGCTAGTGGCCGAACGCCGCAGGCGGCGCGGCGACCACTTTTTCATCTTGGCGCTCGTGTCCGCGTCTGCGCGCGGCATCAAGGTTGGGTTTTGTCTGTTCGTCAATTTGTGTGGCGGCGTAAATTTTGGAGTTTTGATTCCCCTGATTCAACCTCCACGTGTGTATCCCTCTTACAGTTGTTAAAAGTACAGCAATTTTTTTATAAGTATTTTAATTTTACGCACCCCGCGCCGAGAATAGAAAATTTAAGGTTTTTTTGACACTAGTAAATAGGATTGTACTTCAAAGTCGATAAAAAATCGTAAAGTACTTTATACCAGAGAAAACTAAAAGGAATAGTTTTTCTAAATTTATTTAGGTACTCACGGACATGGTTGGAAAAATCTCAGAAAAAGATAAAAATAAAATGAAATTAACATGGAAAATTTGAGAAAAAAAATAGAAAATTTAAGAATAAAAAAAAAATTGTATAAAAATTTGAATTTTTGTAAAATTGTTTAAAAATTCGTATTTTTGTAAAATTGTAAATATAAGAAATCATATTTTTTGAAAAGTTTTATCCTTGAAAAGTCCTTGAGTTTTTACCTGTTTATTCATTGATCTGGGGGCAGTCCCAAGTTTTGTAAACTGTCAATTGTCATGGCATATAAAAATTTAAGTATCAATTGTAAAGCAGATTGTATCCAAATCTGTTTTATTTGTTAATCTTGTGTTTTGTATCCAAATTATGTTGTTGTTGAATCCAAATCTTATGTGAACATTTGGATACAAAAACATAAGATTTGGATACAAAACATACTATGAATACAACAACACAAGATTTGGATACACAATTTACACTTTGCATGACATTTGTAATGACAATTGTCACTTTGCTTGAAATTTGACATGACACTTGACACTTTGCATGACAAATGACTTATTGCATAACAATTGACACTTTGCATGACATTTCACGAATGTGCCCAGCACACTCCAGTAGTCCTTCTATTAAAAATGCAAACCATTGTTATCAATAATTGTAACTTGGCACTTGCAGCCAGCTAACAATACCCACTTGCAATTTTTGAAAAGTAAGGGGAAAATTTGTCACAGGTTTTTCATGTATTGGTCTAATTGAAGGGTGTGCTTCTAAAAGTACCGATCTACAAATTTTTCAAATTTGAGTTAGGACCATTTTTGGGGTCCCCATAAAAATGCGCTTCAAAAATATATATAATATGTGGGGGGTGCGAAATTCAATTTTGAGATATGGGGGTCGAAAAAAGCAAAAAAATCGCAAAATACAGTTTTTGAAATTTTAAAAGTACCGATCTACAAGCTTTTTCAGCTTTTGTGTCTTTAAAAGTACCGATCTACACACTTTTTTCAAAATTGTTCTTTTAAATGTACCAATCTGCACATTATTTTTTGTGCTTCTAAAAGTACCGATGTCAGATCGGTGTCCGGTAGCGCAAAAACTCATTTTGTGCTTTTTTATGGGTAAAAGTACCGATCTATAGCTTTCTGATTTTGTGCTTTAAAAAATACTGATCTACATGCTATTACCAATTTGTTCCTTTAAAATGTACTGTACTACAACAAGTACAATTGCCTAAATTTTATATAGCTAGTGTTATGTGTATAATCAATGATTATACCCATGCATGTGGATACCCAACAATATGGCCGAAATACCCTTACCCAAAATTCCCATACCCAATACCCATGTATGGGTATTGCATGCTCCAAACTTTCAATCGCGATCATCTCAAAATCGATTTTTTGTAGATCGGTACTTTTGGAAGCACACCCTTCAATTATAAAATTTCTGGCCTTGCATGCATGATTCCGATTTTTTTTGTAAATTTTTTGTACAATTTTTGTATTTTTTTTGTAAAATGGTGTCATTTTATTTTATTAATGACTTTTGGGAATAAAATAAAATGAAACAAGAATAAAATTAAAATTAAATAAAATTTTTATACAATTTTATACAATTTTACTAAAATTAAAATGAATTTTTATAAAACCAACCCTGCTCACGGAACGGAAGTGTAACAGGAAAGTAAAAGTATTTTTCAGGAAACGTAATTCTTTTCTACTAATGAATATGTGTAAATAATTTTATGCTTCAACAATACAACAAAAAATCCTCAACACACTTTCAAAATTTTTTTTCATGGATGTGCCAAACGCTATCAAATATTTACGGTATTCATGAATAAATTGAGTTTACATCGAGGGCTAGCCTCAATGTCGCACCAGATGGGTTCACACGTGGGCGTTACGTATTGTATTTTTCATTTTGAAATCGCTTCATTCGATTTTCCTAAATATATGTTAATAATTATTAACTATGTATCGTTGTCATGTGCGGGGGCCCGGTTTGGTTTGCTTAAAAATAATATGAATTTTTTTTAGAAACTGGGTGTTTTTGGAGGAAAGTGTGAAAGCAGACTTTATGCGCGTGAAGAGACGACTTCAAAAGTTCCCACATGCTTCGAAAATCCTGAGATTTTTTATTGAAAATCCTGAAATTGATTTTGCATCATCTTCAAAATCGTCTGCCATCGGTGGTCATACAAATATTGACCCGGCAGTGTGCCTATTTATGAATGAAACGAAAGGTTGGCACCGTGCCAGCTCACAATTGCTCGCGTTAAGCGCAATGTAAAAAAGCAAGAAAAAATCGCGAAAGGCACTGCGTTCACAGTTAACCAAAAAAATCAAAGGGATAAAGACATTTTTCCAGGAGTGTACATGGTAACTCAAAATTTTCTTTTGCACATATAGTTGCAAATTGCATCTTCCTACTGTAAAAATTGATTCAAGTCAAAAACGCTCATTTTTGGATCTGTTTTTTTTCTCTTAACGTTTGCCAGACGTTATTATAAAAAACGAAGATTTTGGATATCAATTAAGATAGTCTTTGAGATTAACTGGCTCATACAAACAAACATTGTAAAAATTGTATTATTTGCAGGGGACTTATTCTAGGATTTATGGTAGTATGTTTTAGCAGCTATGGTGCCCAGTGCCCCAGTGATGTGAAAAGCGCCAATGGCGCCAGAGCAAAATGGCGCCAAGCGGCAGCACCAGGCACTTTGTTCCTGGCACCGGTCAAAAATAGTGCCAAGCGCCAAAAACGCCATAGCGCTTTTTGCTTTGGCGCTAGCGCCATGGCACTTTTACATCACTACCCCGATGACTTTCCATCACTAGCCACGAGATCGGGGTCAGGATGGACATATGGAGATGGGGATCGGGATCGGGATCAGAATTGCAATTATGTGACAATTTTCGACACTGAAATCGTTAGAACCATAACCGTCGAGCAAACTGACCAGCGAGACGAAACACCTCACTCTCGGCGTGGATCATGCCGCAGTCGCTGATGGCCACGCAAGTGTACACGGACTTCTCCCGACCCGCTTCTGGGGCACTCTCGGACCCTGTAAAAGACCCGTAAAGTGTCAAGTGGCATGCACAGTGTCAAACGTCATGTAAAAGACTCGGTAAAATGTCGTCATGTTCCATGCGAAAAGATAAAAATCGCATAACAATGAAAATTATAAGAACGATACGGGACTTGGCAGCCGGCCAAAATTTCGAAATCGTTGTATAAACGGGTTGAAAATAGCTAAAATAGCCTAAATACATGGTGATATACCTATTTTTATTTTTAAATCTTTTTAAGCTATGTTCAATGCATTCATATAACGATTTCGAAATTTATGCCGGCTGCCAAGTCCCGTGTCATTCTTTCAATTTTACTTTTTATGCGATTTTTATCCTTTTGTATGACACATGACATTTTACAGGGCCTTTCACATGACGTGTGTGACACTTTGGCTGACATCGGACACTTTACAGGGTCTTTACAGAGTCCGGGAGTGGCACCGGGCGCGGGCACGTCGATGGCCGAGGCGACCAGCGCCGTCTCCAGCACGCTCGCGCCCGGGTTGATGTCCGCGTCGCCGTGGTTGTCCGGGCTCGGGTCGCCTGCGGTGGACGCACTTGTGCAGTGTGCTTGTGCACTTGGATGCTGGGGCGACTAGGCTCCCTAGACATTTAAACCCGCTCATCATGTAGACCCGTTGCGGGGTCTACAGTGCAGCAGGGCTGGGAGCTGCACAGCTATTTATCTATCTATCCCGACGCCAGATTTTTGGCCACTTTCCAGAGCCCTCCCCCCCAAAAATCGCCCAACTATCCATCTGTGGAGCAAACTGTCAACCCCAATTTTCACTCAAAATCGCTAAAGTTTGCTCCAATCAATTTTCCCGTTAGCCGCACACCCACAAATGTGTTCAGCTATCTAGGCCTCTGGAGGAGTGATTTGCTATCTATCCAGCCCCCGCAGGGATCAAAATCTTGGGAGCCCGGTGTCTACATGTCGAGCAGGTTTACATATCAGCAAGCACAGGAACGCTGGGGCTACGTGCTGCTCGCACTTACCACAAAAAATACACAGCTCGAAAAATTAGTCTCTTTTTGTCCAATTCAGAAGCGTTTTATTCAATCCAGAGTTGTTAGAATTACTGAACTTTTTCAAAAGTATATGTAAATGTAAGTATTTATTTTTTACTCGCCGAAAAGTATAGAAAATGTGTACTCATGCGTAAATGTGAGTAAAATACCTTTTTTGCAAGAAAATGTAAAAGCGAGTACTTTCCCATGGAAAACATAAAAATTACTACTTTTTAGGGTGTCAAATTTCCGTTTCCGTTTTCCGTTTCCGCCTTTCCGCAGGAAAATTTTTTACCTTTCCGTTTTCCGTTTTCCGGCAGCCGAAAAATTTTTACCTTTCCGTTTTCCGTTTTCCGGCAGCCAAAAAATTTTTACCTTTCCGTTTTCCGTTTTCCGGCAGCTGAAAATTTTTTACCTTTCCGTTTCCATTTTTCCGGCCCATTTTTCCGTTTTCCGGCTGAAAAATTTTTACCTTTCCGTTTCCGTTTTACCAGGCTATTTTTCCATTTTCTGGCTTGATTTTCATGTTTTCTGGCATTTTTCCATTGTTTTTCCAATCTGTATTTATCTTCAATTGGCTCATCCCATTGTGTTGTTTTTGTCTCTTGGAGCAGCATTGACAACTGGGATTTCAGGGTCAGTGAAACAGGTGCTGTGAACCCAATTGGGTCATATGCTGACACCAATAATTTATTCAAGTTTCGTCTGGTTGGTGTTGTGATGCTGTCAATTTGCAATTTTGGTGTTGATATTGCCAGCATGTCCGTTCGGTGATTCTATTTCATACCCATTACTGCGACAATTTTATTCACCTTTGGACTCCTGTCGTTTTCTGCTATTTCATTCATGACTGATCTGGAGTTTGACAGCCATTCCCTCATGTTCATAGAACATTGGTTAAATAAAGCTTTGACTTTGTAATATAGTTCTAAAGCTTCAACTTCATTCGTGACACTCATGATGAAGTTATCGATGTGAATGTTGTTTATTATCATCGCCAACTGGTTTCGTTCCGCTTCATTTTCTTCATATTCATTGATGTTGTTTATTGTCACATTTAAATGGTATTTTATGACTGCTCCCAACATTGCTGGGCTGCAGACAAGTCCAAACAGTACGCGTTTAAAATGAAGTACTATTAAGTTATTTTCAGTTACTGGTTTTGAGGCATCTTTCAGCCAGAAAAATCGTGTGTAGTCTCTAGCTTGGTCATGCAATCCTATTTGCAAAAATGCCTTTTCAATATTGGCAATTAATGCTAGATTGCCTGCCCTGAACCTCAGGAGTAGGCCCAGTGCTAATGGTGTTGTAATTGGTCCTCTAAAAAGGCACTCATTGAAACTGGGCTTACCTGCCGACCCATCGTCATTTGACACGATTCTGCATGATGTTGATTTGCCCGGCGTGATTACTGGCTGGTGTGGCAGGTAATGAATCCCCTTGTTGTCTGTTTTGTCGTCACAGATCTCAATTATTCCCTTTTCTAGTTGGTCATCCAAAACTTTCCGGTATTGTTTGAATAAGTTTGGATCTTTGTTGAATCTTCTTATCAGTGATTTAAACTGCACCAAGGCTTCTGCTTTTCATGTGGGCAGGTAACTGACACTCTCTTTATACGGCCAGTCAATATAGTATTGTTTGTTGTTGTCGTTGAATTTTATGCTATTTATCATCATCTCCTCTGCAATGTTGTCATCAATTGCATAGGGGTCATCAGTGATTCCCACTGCTTCTAGACTGTGAAATTGTCGTAGTGTTTCCTTTCCTATGGCCACTATGGCTACTTTTTGATGATTTTTAGTTGGTTCAGTTAAGCTTGAACTACAAGTGAAGTTACAGGCATGATCCATAATTGCAGAATGTACAGCTACCACAATCAAAGCCAAACAGGCAAACCTGCATGCAGGTTTTCCTTCTGCAAATTTGTCTATTACCGTGCTAATTTCACTTTATTTTTTTCCGTTTCCGTGAAAATTTTGCTTTCCGTTTTCCGTTTTCCGGCATTTCATTTTTCCGTTTTCCGTTTTCCGGATGACAATTTTTTTTTACCTTTCCGTTTTCCGTTTTCCGCTGAGTGAAATTTTTTTACCTTTCCGTTTTCCGGCAGAAATTTTTTTTTTACCTTTCCGTTTTCCGTAAAGTGAAAAAATTTTACCTTTCCGTTTTCCGTAAAAAATTTTTTTTGACACCCTACTACTTTTGCTGTGAGTTTTACACTAGAGCGTGAGTTTTACACTGGAAGACATAATAGATGTCATTTTTTAGTGATTATTTAGTATTTTTAGAAAATGATATGATTTCTTCAAAATTTTCTTATTTTAGCAACAGAAAATTGGGATTTTAGCAACAAAAATACATTTTCTATGTACGCATGTACTTTTAAAATGTACGTGTAAAAGTGAGTACATTACTTTTTTGAAAAGTATATGTTAATGTATTTACCGCGTACTTACGTACGATTACAGGTACTTTTCCCCCGTGGACAACTTGCCCCCGAAGTGTGTTGTATTAGCGTTTTGTCCGTGTTGCATTAACGTTTTGTCGTGTTGCATTACCGTTTTGTCGTGTTCCATAAGCGTTATGTCCGCACGGACATAACGCTAATGCATCACACCACGGGGGGAAGAAGTCCATAGGGGGAAACGTGAAGTTAACGCTTACGTACGCGTATTTTTCGAGTAAATGTACGTACATTTTAACAACTGTGATTTAATCAGGGGCCAGTTCCCCAAGTGGAGAAGTGAAAGCGCAAATGGCAAAATCGAAGTGAAATGGCAAGTAAATTGACAAAACCGAAGTAAAATGGCAACTCAAGTTAAAAAACAAATGTGCCACCTAACTTAACTTCTCCTTTCTCATTTCACTTCGCTTTTGCCAATTTACTTGCCATGTCACTTCGCCTTAGCCATTTGCGCTTTCACTTCTCCCACTTGCGGAACTGGCACCAGGCGTGTTGAGTTTAGAATACCTAATTTGAGTAATTAAATGTGTCCCATACGGACAAAAGATACAATCCCCAAAACCTGATCCAACCAAAGCACAACCCACCCAAGTACGGCCGGCTGTCTTTGAGCCAGAAAATCCTAGCCGCGGGCCTGGCGAACACCTCGCAGAGCAGCCTGGCCGTTTGTCCGCCGGTGGCGCTCACGTGCACCTTGCGCTCGGGCCGCGTGGCGTAGTCCAACTGCGGCTTGTCGCCGAGCACTTGGCTGCCGCATTTGAACGTGCCCACAGCCTGCGCGTCAGTGGGCGGAGTCGGCCGATGCGAGTCGGGCAAGGGTAAACAGACACAGATTCTCATCACTATCATCTGACTGCTGTTAACAGAAGAGCCATGCTAGCAGTTAACGCAAATCCTCGAATAAGACCCTCCTCCTCGAATAACCCCCCTCTTGAATAACTCCCCCCCTGTTTACGAGGTGAGGAAAAAATAACTGCCCCTCCTCACATAACTCCCCCCTCTTGAAAAACTCACCCCTTTGTATGAAAAGAAAACAATACAACAGAATATTAGCCTACAGCAGCGAGAGCAGATACATATTGTGTATTCTGTGTATACACATATTTTTGTTTTTTGAACAGTTAAACAGTTACTTTCATGAATTGATAGACAGCATCCATAGAATGAATCAAGTCCAAGTATTCCTACGAAAAATAACTCCCCCCTCGAATGACTACCCCCTCAAAACACCTGACGAAAAAAAAACTCCCCTGGAATCTTATTCGACGATTTAGGGTATTGTAGCTGAAGCTGGCATTGCCCCAAAAATTCCATGAATATACCCATAAAACACCCAATGCCTGATAATAATGTTGTGGACCAAGCAGGCCCCAGATTTTATAAAGCTGCGTTCAGAGTTCAGACTGCAAAATGTGCCGACAAATAAAAAAGTGAAAAAGTTCCATAAATCCGGAATAAAGTTCCATATCTGCGAGAAAAAAAACAGTGAAGTATACTCACTTGTTCAGTGTACACACATGCCAGATTTCAGACAAATCGGGCTTTTCGTTCCATAGTTATAAGCATTTTAAAAATTTGATCAAAAAAAGCGAACCGACAACGCAAAATTTTTCAAATGCTTATAACTATGAAACGAAAAGACCGATTTATCTGAAATTTGGCATGTGAGTGCACCCAACTAGTGAGTATACTTCACTGTTTTTTCTCGCAGATATGGAACTTTATTCCGGATTTATGGAACTTTTCACTTTATTTGTCGACCATTTTGCAGTCTGAACGCAGCTTTAGGAAGTAGACAAATGCAAATGAAACCAAAAAAACCTTTATTGCTTTATAGCAAAAATGAAAATTGCACCAAAACAGACTAGCGGCACATTTGTAGCCAGGTATGCGAGCACAGCTACAGCAGAAACGAGAAATTGTCCCAAAGACTTGGCCATAATATCCACAAATTTGTATCCAAATATTTTAGTGTGTTTAGTGCCAAATAATGATTTTTACATGAAGTCACAAAGGATTTCACCACATTCTCAATTTTCTCATCGGTCGGAGTGCAACCGAGATAGTTGCCAAGCCGTGTACTTTGGTATTTAGCACCTGCGAAATTTTGTGTTTACCATATTTCCTAGAATCCCCCTTGAATTAACCAGAGTTGATATTGGGTATTTACTTTTACTCTGAAATACGCGTAAAACAGCGTACTGAGTAAATACCCATGGGTACTATACTTAAATTGTACCAGTACCCATTGTACCCAGTATTTTTTCACAACCATAGTTAAATAAATGAGCGGGTCCCCCGTGCAGGACATGTAAAATACCAGTAAATCTGCTGACATGCTTGCACTCGAGTGGTGATCAATGCAATGTGGATGTGAGAACTTAGACTGGGGCGTGCAGTGTGCACACGTCGCGCATGGTCGAATCTTAGCATACCGATTTCTTCGAAATACACCCCCCCCCTTGAAATCCCCCCCTTTGAAATACCCCCAACGAAATCAATTTAGAGTGTTTTTCCAAAAAACTGCAGTTTGTGGTCTGTGTAATTCAAGACACACGTTAGAAAAAATGATTGAGTTACATTAGGGCAGGGCTAATGATTACTAGGTATCTACATAGATATCCACTTGTATGAGCCTATAGACGCTTATACATTTCGTTTATACCGTATTTCCTCGAAATACCCCCCCCCTTGAATTAACCCCCTCCTCAAGATACCCCAGGTGCTTTCGAGCTGAGGAAAAAATAAAGCCCCCTCGAAATACCCCCGTCTGAAATGATGTACATCATCTATGCAACGTATGTGATGCATTTATTGCTGCCGGTTTGCACCGCAGCTACCCCCTGGGGTTATTTCGAGGAAATACGTTGGTTGCATTTTTATATGTCTGCGTACGTTACAACGCATAAGTGCTGTGAGTTGAAAAATTCTGGCGAAATAATGAACCCCATTCGAAACATCCCCCTCCCAAGATCCCCCTCCCTACAAAATTTGCACTCTAAAAATAAACCCCCTCGGAGGAAATACGGTATGTTGTCAATGAATCAACGTGAATACATAAAAGCCGGTTTATAAATGTATTGTCAAGCATTCACCTGGCGGTACTCAATAATATACAATGCATTAGATCCCTTCTATGCATTTAATCACAGTTTTATGACTTCTGTGTTTTTTTGTGGTGAACTTGAGTGCAGGAAATTCTTTTTAAGTGGAGTGCATTATGGGTGAAAATCTGGGCATGAATTTCAGCTAACATGGCCAACGTGTAAATGAAAAAAAATAAGATACACAAATTGCACAGAAATTGCGACATTTTTACAATCGTAAAAATGGCTTATGTTGAGATTATGTTTAGATTTAAGATGAAACCAAAAAGGTGGGCACATACATATTGGAATATTGTGGAGTTGCAGCTGCAAGACGGATAAACTCTACACTGACAAATGATCTTTCCCAGATCATCAAAGCGGGCATAACACA
Organism: Sphaerolaimus hirsutus; assembly: GCA_964036195.1. NCBI lineage: Eukaryota > Metazoa > Nematoda > Chromadorea > Monhysterida > Sphaerolaimidae > Sphaerolaimus > Sphaerolaimus hirsutus. Next base: position 31,443,499 of record OZ038452.1, read on the forward strand.
TATAATATCAATAAATTAGTCTGACTGTATGGTCTGTCACATTTTTATGCTTATTAATAGCACATGACATCATTACACAATCATGACACAATATTTATGCAAATGCGCAGAAATACAGATTAATTCATGTCATACCCATTGATGTTTGCTGAATATTTTTGTTTGAGGTCTGTCTTTGATTTACATATGTATAATCGACGCGACGGACCGCATGCTATGCATTTTTCAGCACGAAAATCTTTATCGTGAAATTGTTCCAAAAAGAAAAAAAATTCAAACACGAAACGTACATCGATTTTCCAACTTTTTCTTTTTAAAATATTTTTGAATTTTAATTAAGTATTTTTATAAGTTCGTACTTGTGTATCCTGCTCACGCGTTATAGACTAGGTACCTAAGGCAGTAATGTAAAAGAGCCATGGCGCTTTTGGCGCTTGGCGCTATATTGCCGTGGCGCTTTTGGCGCTTGGCGCTATATTGCCGTGGCGCTTTTGGCGCTTGGCGCTATATTGCCGTGGCGCTTTTGGCACTTGGCGCTATTTTTACCTGGCGCCAGAAACAAAATGCCTAGCGCTGGCGCTTGGCCTGGCGCTAGCGCCAAAGCAAAAAGCGCCATGGCGCTTCTAGCGCTTGGCGTGGCGCCATTTTCCCTTGGCGCTATTGGCGCTTGGCCCTGGGGGTCGGAAAAGCGCCATGGCACTTTTGGCGCTTGGCGCCAAAGTCCTGGTGCTTTTTACATAACTCATCTAAGGCATCAGTAAGTTTGGGCTCATATTTGCTTTGCGGTCCTCCGAGTTTATGAGTGGTGGAAATGGTCATGGAACAGTTCACATTCACAATATAACACAGTGCGAAAAAATATTTTAGATCATAGAAATATAAAGCCTCAAACAGAAATCTTACACAAAAAGTTGCTCAAGTCCTAAAGCTAAAGACATGAATATAAATAAACACCTGCCCAAACAAGTTGGCCCCCTATTTTTGATTTCATATGCCATATGGCCAGCTGTGGGAGTGGTGGACAGCGATCACTTGTGTGGTATATGGGCATAACCACCTCTGCTCCTCGTCAATGCAAGGGGCCGCCGCAACTCACTGCTGAGTCGCTCGCCGTATATGTAAACAATTTTCTTAGTATTTTCACTGTCCCACACAAGTCCGGCCCCCACTTCATTTCTTATGCTACGGCATGCAAAAGGGGCGCCACAGGAAATAGGCGCCATGGCGCGGCGCCCTTTTGCTACCACAAATGACGCCAGTGCCATTGCGCCATTCCATTAGTAACATTCCACAACCACCTACCCCAAACGATGGCACACAAAAATTTTAAACCGTTTTTAAATTTTTGATGTTTTTGGGACTTTTTGAATTTCTATTTCACCCGCAGAAAAAAAACACCCGATAAAACACACAAAAACACACTTAAAAATAGTTTGTTTCATAGAGCAATTAAAAAATTTGAAAACGATTTTCAATTTTCTTCAGTAATGCCAGTAATTTAGTAGTTGACCAAAAATGTGAGTAAAATGCAGAAACGCATTTCAAAACATCAATTTCACATGAATTTTTTCACAACGGCAGAGCAATACTTGTGAAAATGTCTCTGCTGGAACAACAAAAGTCAACAATACGTGAAGATGTATTCAAGACTCACCGGAAAAATTCAAAAATGCAAAAAAGTCGCGAAGTCATAAAAGAGATAGAAGAATTTGAAAGGTAATAAAAAAAATTGAAAAATCTAACTAAATTTGAAAATTCGAAAACTATTTTTTTTTAATGAGAAATTCATAAAGTTATTGTAAAAACACTTGAAATTTTTAATAATTATTATCCAGATGGTTTGCCACCGTTACCCACCCCCTAAACGGCAGACAATAAAATTATTTTGTTGCAAATTTAAAAAACTTCCAAAAGTTATTTTCCTACTCTGTTGTTAAGGGGGTGGGAGTTTGTGAAATGTTAGTGACGGAATGACGCCTATTTCCTGTGGCGCCCCTTTTTCAAGCCGTAGCAATAGAAATCAAGTGGGGGCCGGACCTG
>OZ038452.1:31445738-31498603 GCA_964036195.1 Sphaerolaimus hirsutus
GTGGGACAGTGAAAATACTAAGAAAATTGTTTACATATACGGCGAGCGACTCAGCAGTGAGTTGCGGCGGCCCCTTGCATTGACGAGGAGCAGAGGTGGTTATGCCCATATACCACACAAGTGATCGCTGTCCACCACTCCCACAGCTGGCCATATGGCATATGAAATCAAAAATAGGGGGCCAACTTGTTCAGCAGGTAATATGCGGTCCTATGCGGTAATATGTATATACCGTTCTACCCTTTTTCGTCAACATTTTGACCTGTCGTTCTATTGGAGGCTGCTGTTCTATTATTTCATGGTTGAAAAACGCGCCAAAAATTTCTGCTCTATTGGCGGTGGCCTTCTATCGACTTTCGTCATTCTATTAGAAGACATAATATGTATGGTAAATTGGTTAATTGGGTCACATTTATAGATAACATATTCCTCTCAAATCCATTCTGACATATTCCCATGCTTTAGCTATGCATATCAATGATGTCACTTGCATATAAAATACATACCTACATAAATACACGTATAAATAGATATAACATAATGTGGATCATAGGCGGCGCAAGGTCCCAATTTGCGCTTGTGACATTCACATTAGCCAAAATTTCACCTTGTGACACCTTCTTGTTGGAGCCCTCCTTATGTGAAGTTGGCAGCAAGCCAAAAATTTCGGAATTGCTATAAATATAAAAAATTGGCTAAAGATAGGCATATAACCATGCATACAGATGAAAATAGTGATCATATAGGTGAAAAATTGGCAAAATGGAGCAAAGTTTAGCAATTTTTGGGCTTTCGTTATGCTAATTGAACTAATTGTACAATACATGCTTGTGAATGTCACAATGTGACAGTGAAATTTCAGTTTGTGACACCGAAAATTCCGCTTGTGACATTCGCACGCGCACAAGCACTTACGCTGCCTATGATGTGGATGCCTAATGTGATGCAATTGTTATAGATTACGTGGTGGAATGATAATTTCTTGTGGGACTCAATCAATTACATCCACCACATCAGTCACAATGATTCACTAAAAATTGTCCCCTTCCAGATTATTACCATATTTCCACGGAACACACCCTTGGAATTACCCCCCCTTGAAATATAGGGTGGCCCACGTCAGCCGCACGGTTTCATGTTGATCCCAACACGCCAATTTTGAATGAAAACAGCTCAAATTTGGTACGGAGGTAGATAAATGTACCCCATTTGTTGTGTTAAGTGCACGGTTCCACATAACAAAAATTCATGTCGGAACGTGAAGCACAGTTGTATACATGTTTGAACGTAGCGCACAGTTTCAATCGTCTACCAAAGCTCCAACTATTCATAAAAATAGTCCAAATTTTGCATGGCAGTAGATAAATGTACCCTATTTAGTATGTTACGTGCACACATTCATATCACAAAATTTTAACATTTATCACATCATATTAAAAACAACGTCACTTCACAGGACCACCTACAATGGTACACTTTCAAACACGCAAATATGAAACTTGCTTCTCGCTCTGACACTAAATCTTGCGATATGAAATAGTGCACTTAACACAACAAAAGGGGTACATTTATCTACCCCCATACCAAATTTTAGCAATTTTCATTCAATATTGACGTGTTGGGAGCCAATTGAAACCGTGCGCCTGACGTGGGCCACCCTGTACTGCAATGTCTGAGCGAGCTCACAAAAATATATTTACGGTTTATTCACATTTAATACCAGTTTTATGCATGTAAAAGCACTGTGCATGTAAAAGCATGTTTACTATGAATCTTCAAGAAAATTTATGGGGAAAAAATAAAACCCCCTCAAATTATTTCCCCCTCAACTTTGCTGGCTAAAAAATAAACCCCTGCGCAAGTGGCAAAGTAAAATGTAAAGTAAATAGTAAAATAAAAATTGAACAGTATAGTAAAGAGTAAAGTTTAAGATAAAGTAAAATGATAAACGAAAAGTTAAAAGAAAATCGAAAAGTAAAGAGTAAATTGAAGAGTAAGGAGAACTGGCCCCTGGTGGGAATTTCGAGGAAAAAAGGTTACAGAATATGTAATCACTGTAAAAAGTATATAGGTAGGTGTATATATATATATATATATATATATATATTTAAATCGAAATGTTATGTTGTTCGGACGTTCTTCAGCTAATTTTGGACAATTATTTAGACATTTTAGAACTAAATCCACAAATGCAGCTCAATCAAAACCGTGGTTTATACCCAGTTCACAATCCAACGCGGTCCTTCGCACATAAAGTGTGACCAGGGGCCAGATTTAATTCCCCCTACAGATTTTTAGGGTAGGGCGTACGCCCGATAGATTTTTTTAAGTTCAGCCGCATCGACGCACATGCACCGAGAGCAAGGCAGTTCGTAAAATACACAAAACTATCCCTCAAGGTCGTCGATATTGCAATATGACGTATATCACTTCGATTTTGGCCCGGAAATCACGATTTCGTCATTTCTTGGCCGTCCGCCAATTCGTTTTTTTTTCTCTCGATTTTGTCGGGCGCATTACTCGCATAAGTCGCGCTTTTGTACGCTCGTGCATGCATTTCTTTCTTGTCGCTGCCCTCATGGTTTCGGTTGTAGGCAGTGAACAACAAAAAAGTGACCACCTGACTAGTGATGGAATGGCGCCATGGCGCTGGCGCCATTTGAGGGCGCCAAAGGGCGCCGCGCCATGGCGCCATTGGCGCTTGGCGCCCTTTTTCTGTGGCGCCCTTGGCGCCTGGCGCCCACTTTCTGAAAGGCGCCATGGCGCCCTTTTTCCGTGGCGCCCTTGGCGCCTGGCGCCCTGCTTTTAAAGGGCGCCAAAAAAAGCGCCAGCAGGGTTTCAAGGTGAGTGCTGTATAAATGGAAAAAAGATGAAAAACGCATTCATGGACGATCTGAATTCGCCAGAAAAATGGACGAAGTGGTGTGAGTGGGTATAAATCTTTTGTGCAACGGTTCATCAGATGTGTCAGATCAGAAGACGAGAACGATGGAACGTTGAACTTGCAAAATCATAAATCAACGAATTCAAATCGTTGCACTTCCGTTTTTTGTCCATTTGAGGAAACATTGATTGGAAAAGTCAATTTGAAGTGAATGGATTGTGTTTGAATTGTCATGTGAATTTTATTTGATTTTTTTTGTTGCTAGTGTTGTCTTTGTTCATTACACCCTGGAGAACGCAAATTAAGTAGTGAATGCATGTACTAGGGTGCTGTAGAAACACTTTTAGCACACACAGGGTGTTGTATGCACTTATTTATCCTGGCGCCCTTGGCGCCTGGCGCCCTATTTTTCAAATGGCGCCATGGCGCCCTTGGCGCTTGGTGCCCTCTTTCCGTGGCGCCCTTGGCGCCTGGCGCCCGCTTTTTGAATGGCGCCATGGCGCCCTTGGCGCCTGGCGCCCTTTTTCTGTGGCGCCCTTGGCGCTTGGCGCCCACTTTCTGAATGGCGCCATGGCGCCATTGGCGCCTGGCGCCCTTTTTTCTGGCGCTTTTCCATCACTACACCTGACTATACAAAAGCGTAACTTATGCGAGTAGGTAATGCACCCGACAAAATCGAAAAAAAACAATGAATTGGCGGACAACCAAGAAATGACGAAATCGTGATTTCCGGGCCAAAATCGAAGTGATATACGTCATATTGCAATATGGCGACCTTAAGGGATGGTTTCGTATATTTTACAAACCGCCTTGCTCTCGGTGCATGTGCGTCGATGCGGCTGAACTTTAAAAATCTATCGGGCGTACGCCCTACCCTACAAATCTGTAGGGGGAATTTAATCTGGCCACAGGCTCCAGATTTTATTAGGAAGCAGTGTAGGGTGCCCGACAATAATGATCCAAGCAAATTTGATGGACTCAATCGATAAGATCGAGAAAAAAACGATCGATCAAAGTGTTTTTCGTGTCATTGCGACATGATCTGTCTAAAAACGTTCAAAATCAAAATTCAACGATTGTCTACATTTAGCGATTTCGAATGCTTATTGACAAGTTGCAAATTTCTACAAAGACGATGTTACAATGGAATGTTGTATGGAAAACACGTCGATTAATCGTTTTTTTTTCTCAATTTTATCGATCGAGTCCATCAAATTTGTGTGGAAATCGATCATGATTGGATTCATTTGCATTTGTCGGGCACGCCCGCCTGCCTAATTAGATCTGGGCCCAGGGGCCAGGTTCGTTAGAAAATCAGGCTGTGAAATTGAGCGTCGAATGCGCCTTACACGCGCCCTACACTCTAATTCGAATTGGGCGCTGCCCGAAGCTCATTATTTGGGATTGGATTGGCACACGGAACGGTGCCTTTGAAGTGGGCGGCACTTTTAAGCGATGTGGGAGTGGTGACGTCACTGGAACCGCGGCAGTGTCACTAACTTGACGCCTTATATTTACCTATACGTGCATTTTGTCATTAAAGTGCCAATGCAATTGACCGCGTGTACCTAACCACACTGCGGCTTAACGGCAGATGTGTCTGTGGGAACGAAAAAGTTAACATTTAGTTTGAGGACTGGTTGACGGAATGATTGTTAAAGCAGCGTTTACCAACGTTGTGAAAGCGTATTTACGCTTACCCGAAATACCCGGGTATATGGGTACTTATGCTTTGGGAAAATCCCCGTATGCTTTATCACGCTTTCCCGGCAGAAATACCCGGGTACTAAAAGCGTAAAAAACACAACCCAGTTTTACGCTTTTGAAAAATAAAGAAAGGAACAGAAAGTGATTAAGAATGCGTATACTCGGCGGACATGATACTCTACCCTCGCACTGATTTATGTCTCGTGTTGGAAGCGTGCCAATGAGTATTAAATCATGCGATTTCCGTAAAAAGATGAAAAATTCATCGATGTCAATATGTTTATGAATAACATTATGACAAAAATCAATTTTGTCATATTTTTATGAAACTAGCACGTGTTAATCATCGTTGGCACACTTCCAGCGGGAACCACCGGTGGAAGGTGTAAAGTAACCGGAGTATACCAAAAAAACAACTGCGCGTGTGTGGTAACAGAGTTAAAATAGCCGATGATGCGCAAGTTGTGTCATCCAGCAATATCGGGGCTTAGGATTAGGAATTTTGGGTCAGATAATGGATACCGTATACCCTCGAATAGAAATGCCCAGTTTGCTCATACACTATACTCCGCGGACTGCACGCTATGCATTTTTCCGAAGGAAACACTCCTTCGTGACGTCATTAATTATAAAACAAAAATTGTTTCAACAACACCGTATTTCAGGAAAAACATTCATCGCTTGCACTCGACTCGACTTTTTCTTTTCCTCAACATTTTTCGTTTTTGAACGTGCATATTTACGTAACTCGCTCGCGCTTTGTCGACCAGGTGCCACTCCCAGACTCTGTAAAAAGCCCCGTAAAATGTCAAATGTAATGCAAAGTGTCAAAAGTCATGAAAAATGACGTGCAAAATGGCAACTCGGTTACCATTTTGCAAGGCATTGTGCTAACTCCTGCATTTTGCATTATTTTGCTATTTTGCATTATTTTGCATAACTTTTGACACTTTGCATGACATTTGGCATTTGACGGGGCTTTTTACAGGGTCAGGGAGTTGCACCGGGTGGATCACATTTAACATACAAGCACATATCACAGTATGTCTCCTTGCACATGCCGCAGTGCTCATATCACAGTTTGTCTCCTTGCACATGCCCGAGGGCACAGATCACATGTCGCTGTGCTCATTGCACATACACGCGGGGCGGTGTTGTCGAAATGGGTGCGCGCGCGTGAAGTACATGTATTTATCTCTATACATTATACAAAAACTCGATTGATTTCATTTTTTGATATTTGTTAATTGCTGTATATTTGTTTGGCTGTATATTTGTCAATGTGCTGTACATTTGTTAATGTGTCACATACTATAAAAATGCTACAATAAAATTTTTGTTGTTGGCATCACTTATCTGGAGTAGGGTGGACTTAACATATCTCACATTAATATGGAGGTTTTTCCATAAACTTATTAAAACGTGACTCATGCAAATTACAATTTGAACAAAAACTTGTTAACAACTGGATTTTTAATGCATGCGCTATTAAACGCAGACTCTATGAATGTTGATGTTTCAGGGACTGATAACAGACCATAATAGATAAATACATGTATACTTGGCGGACATCACACTTAGTATGAAAACCTACCATAACACATTTGAATAATGAACCAAAAATTATACAGTTTTTTATCATAATATTTCGTTTTTACTATACAATAATCAATTACAAAATTTATCACAAGATTTATTCATTTAATTATGGTAGGTTTTCGTACTAGGTGTGCTGTCCGCCAAGTATACTTCACGCGCGCACACGCATTTCGACAACACCGCCCCGCATGTATGTGCAATGAGCACAGCGACATGTGATCTGTGCCCTCGGGCATGCGCAGGGAGACAAACTGTGATATGAGCACTGCGGCATGTGCAGGGAGACATACTGTGATATGTGCTTGTATGTGCAATGTAGCACACTCAGTTGCACCTGGTCGACAACGCGCAAGCTAAATACTTTTACAGGGCATTTTACAGGAATTTTTACAGGGTCTGGGTGTGCCCCCAAGACATGGGTAATCTTTGGTGCATACTTGTATAGTATACCCGCCAAGCGCCGAGTATGCCCACTTCCATAGAATTATCCACATATAATATAAACAGTAATGGTATTTACATATTTATTGGATTTTGAACGAGTCAAATGCACTGACAAGTAGACCAATAAAAGGCGCATAAAGCTTATTTGCAATTTGTCTGTGACTTGGGTTGCGTGGGAGGTTTATTGCCTGTCAATTATTTCGCATGAATGAATTTCTGTCAAAATGCTTTTGGTTGTCATGTCAACTCAAACACATTACTGATTTTTCCGACAAACTAAAATGACAAATCCACAGATACAGTATACCCTGAAATAATTCCCCATGGGAGTTATTTTTTCATTAGACTTTTTGACTGAGGAGTTATTCAAGGGGAGAGAGTTACTGTATTTATTTCTTTGAATAGAATGGCATACCTCCAATAGAACGGCACCTCCAATAGAACAGCAAATTTTGGCACATTTTTCCACTGATCAGAGAAATAGAACGGCACCTCCAATCGAACGTCAGGTAGAAATTACGCAGGGAGAGTGCCAAAACACCAACAAAAAAAGGGAGATGAGAACATCCAAGGTGTTCAGAACTACGATTAAATGGTTGTTTTCTCTATTGGTTTTCTTTGACCACCCAAAAGTGGGGGAGTTTTTCAAGGAGAAGCTACCGTATTTCCTCGAAATACCCCCCCCCTAGAAATACCCCCTGTAAATGACAAAGGCTGTGGCTGTCAGAACACATGTTATTTTGTTGCATTTTTCAACGTCTGCGTAAACGTTTCACACAACAATTTAGTACTGGGATTTCAAAAAATTTCTGGCGAAATAATAAACGGAATGTCAACGGAATCCATTTTTGCCCAAAAAGTCCTAATCTGAAGCCATGATATTGCTCGGTGACATGATTTTCACTAGACTTTCATATTTTGACATAATTTGTACATGTGCCACATTTTCTGTGAAGCAGTCATTTTTTGGTACGCGTTCTCATCCATTTTCTTTTTTGTAAGAACAGTTTTATGCTTTTTGAAAAGTGTAACACTGGACCATGTGAAAAGGTTTTTTTACGCTTTTAGTATCTGGGTACTTTGGCCGGAAAGCGTAATAAAGCGTACATGTATTTTACAAAAGCGTAAGCATAAGCGTAAGTATAAATGCCCATTTACCTGGGTATTTTGGGTAAGCGTAAATACGCTTTCGCAACTCTGTCTCACACTAACAGAGGGGGGGGGGGGGTACGAAGGGGGAGGACTTATTTGAGGATATACGGTAATTTTTTTTGTTTGAAATTGACAAATAGAGCATAACAAGAATTGCAGATGGAAGAAATCGACAAAACAAAGCAGCGACAACTAGGTAGATTTGATGACCTTTTTCAGCAAAACCTTTCACAGACAACAGACTGATCAGGCGACGTGGATAGGGCAGTGTATAATCACTCAAACATTTTTAGCACATCGCATAATTGCAGGTAGAAGCTTTTGGACTTTAAATTGCACGCCACAGCGACGCTGACGCAACTGTCGTTATATAAATAGGGATTGCTTATAAATATGACCTACCGTATTACCTCGAATTGTTCCCCCCCCCCTGAATTGCCCCCCCCCTCAAAATGGGCTGTGGAACAAATACCCCCCCCCCCTCGAAATACCCCCCTCCGGAATGATGTACATCATGTATGCAATGTACTTATACACTCATTTGTGTGCAGATGTACATCTATAGCCCCAATATAACCTATTTTCTCACATTTATTACCGTTTTTGTGTAATTATGAAAAAGCGTGGTCTTTACTATAAATTTCACGAAAATTTCTGACGAAATATAACCCCCCCCCCTTCGAATAATCCCCCCCCGAATTAACCCCCCTTCAAATTTTGCTGGCGAAATAAAAAAAACCCATGGGGGTATTTCGAGGTAATACCGTAAATAGTCCTAGTAAGTAGGCGTTGACGATTGCCCTCATCCACTAACTTATTTGAGGCACCCGTAGCGCCATTTTTTGAATGAGCCCATGGCACGCGAATTTCTGGAGCGGCGGCTCTACTGTATAGCTGTCTTTATAACCCCCCCCCCCCCCGAAACCCGCGCCCCCTTGAAATACCCCATGGTCTGAGCGAGCTTATGACAAAATGCGCCACCCCCTCGAAATACCCCACTAGAAATGAGTGTAAAGAGAATGTAATTGAGGCCTCTACTTCTAAAAGTCGACAAGTCCACAAAATGCGATTTTGAGTAAATCGCATTTTAAGTTTCCGATCCAATTCCAGACCCGTGGTGCGTGTCCAATTTGGCTCTCTCATGCTTTCCATTAAGTTCCATATGTTGACAATAAAGTGTGAAATTTTCAGCCCCTGCTCTCAACGTATATGTGAAAAATGGGGTGTCCATAAATTTCCATTCGGAATTCCCTCGTTTAACCCCCCTCAAATCACTCTGAATAAATAACCCCTGGAGGTATTTCGGAGAAATACAGTAAGTAAACTCTGGAAAAAACCATTATTGGCAGCCCAAAGAAATTCGAAATTGACCCCTCGAGACTCCCCCCCTCCCTAATCACCACCTTCAAAATTTGCTATCTAAAAAAATAAACCCCCTCGGGGTATTTCGGGGAAATACAATTTTTCAAGATGCGTAAAAATACTACTTCACACCCTTATTATGTGCGGCACATCTGTCCCGAATGGCGTCGTTTTTTGCCAACACTTTTCCATCACTATACATGCCATCAAATGTGCAAAGCACACCCTATGATCGAAATGCCCATTCTACGCGCGGATATTAGCTAATTTCCGTTTGCCCAATCCCGAACGGGATGAACTCAACGTCGTATTATTATCGGTCAGCGTCATACCAGCGCTTATTAGCGTTTGTCGTCCGTTGTCGTCAGAAATGACCAATGCTGTATACCGTATTACTTCGCATTATCCCTCCCTTGAATTAACCCCCCCCCCCCTTAGAAATACCAGAAAATGTATTTACACTTACCCAAAATACCCGGGTAAATGGGTATTTATATTTACACTTACACTTTCATAAAATACCCATACACTTTTTTACACTTTCCTGAGCAAAATATCCGGGTACAGAAAGTGTTTTTTTTTCTTTCAGATGGCCCTGTTTTATGCTTTTGAGAAAGCATAAAATATGGTCATGTACAAAAAATAACTGCACAGTGCACACATGCAGTTATGCATTGAATGTATGTAGAAAATATGGCAAATGTGCAAACTAGCCTTTGATCTCCAACCTTTGATCGGTACTCATGGTATTCTACAGTTTCATCATACTTTTGTAAAAAGGACAAGATCAATGGAAATTCACCAGCTGGACACAAAGTCAACTGGCTTTTGCATTGACATTTGCTGCATGTCCATTCTTGCATTTAAACAGTGTGTATTGCATTGCTTAATCCGTAAAATATCAACACTGAAAAAGTGCAATTATTAGGGAACTTCATACCACTACAGTATTTGTTACAGTCTGAAATGTTTCATAAAAGGCAGTAAAATGTGAAAAAATGCATGAAAATGACAAATAAATTGATCAAATGTGAAAACAGTGGTGTTTTCTAATGCTCAACAGTGAGAGCTCTTTCTAAAAATTTGTTTTACACATACACTTTTTTACACTTTCCTAGGTGTTTTAAAATACCTTACACTTTTCGTATCCCTAATCAAAATTTGGAAAGTGTATTTACGCTTACACTTACATTTTCCAAAAATACCGGTATTTTAACAACTCTGCGAAATACCCCCTCCCCCTCCGGAATAATGCGCATCATGTATGCAATGTACATGATGTATTCATTACTGCTAATTTGTATCACATATACTACACTTATCGTATTACCTCGAAATACCCCCATGGGGGTTTATTATTTCGCCAGAAAAATTTGAGGGGGGGGGGGGTTAATTCGAGGGGGGGGGGTTTATTCGAGGTTTTTTTTATTATTTCGTAAGGATCGTAGTAAATAGTATGCATTTTGGTACCCAAAACAGGTAATAAATGTGTCCAAACAGGGTATATTTGGACACAAAAACGTAGTCTACGTAGATAGCTACACAAACTAGTCTATGTGTAGCTGCAATGCAACTTAACAGTAATATACATCATGTACACTGCATACATGACATATTTATTATGTACATGACGTACATCATTCCGAAGGAGGGGGTATTTCAAGGGGGAGGGAGTTATTATTTCCCCAACCCATTTTGAGGGGGGGGGGTTAATTCGAGGGGGGGGGGGGGTAAATTCAAGGGTGTGTGATAATTCGAGGTAATACAGTAGACTGGTTTGTGTAGCTATCTTTGTTTTTATGTCCAAATATATCCTGTTTGGACACATTCATTATCTGTTTTGGGTACGCAAACGCCTACTATTTACTACGACACTTATGAAAATTTCTGACGAAATAATGAACCCCCACTCGAATAAGCCCTTCCCTCGCATCCCCCGCCCCTGAAATTTTGCTGGCAAAATAATAAACCCCCATGGCGGTATTTCGAGGTAATACGGTAATTACAGTATTCTTTTCTAAAAGAAGGGTATACTTAGAATTGTAGGCCTTCTCCAATAGAACGGTAGGTTTTCACACTATTTGCACTTGCGAAACAGTAGAATGGCACCCTCCCAATTGAACGACAGTCTCCAACAGAACGGCAGGTAAAAACGAAGTTGTGCCAAGATTCAAACCCATAAAAAATGGTTAATTCATCGAATATAGGTACTGAATTACAAAATGCAAAAATGCTCTAATATTCAAATTCAAATTTACAAATGCTCTAATATTAAAATACAAATTTACAAATGCTCTGATATAAAAAATTACTCATGTTTCATAAAAAATGAAATGAAAACCATGTTGATGATAAATTTGGTAAAATGGTTTTAACAAATGATAAATTTGGTAAAATATACAATGACAGCATCCAAACCATTCAAAAAGGTGTTAAATCTGAAATTGATGCTCTGATATAAAAGTATTGCTCAAGCTTCATTAAAAATAAAACTATTTTGAAATGAGATATGTGTGAAAAATTTTGTGAAAAAATATAACGGCAGCCTCCAATAGAACGGCACCTCTTATAGAATGGCAGGTACAGAAGTTGACGAAAAAGATAGAACGGCGCACTTCTAAATATCAGAAGAAATACAGTATTTGTATTTATTATTGCATGTGTCAATTGTATTCAGATCATAATTATATTTACAGCTGTGCTGGGAGTATTTATTGTCAAAAATCTAATTTGAAGCAAGAAAATGATGATACACTGCCCTTAAGCAATTGGGTGAGTGAAAAAATGTTGCGGTGACGCAGTGATTGTGACCGCCTGGTTTAGCGATGTGCCCGCCACAAAACGACATGTCCTCGCGGTGACTATCACCGCCACATTCATTCATTGACGCTTCAGTAAGAATTTGCATTTTTCTACATCGGAGTATGTGTAATTTCATGAAATTTCTGGTCAAATAATAGGCTCCCTCGAATAAGCCCCCCCCATTGAATTAACACCCGTCAAAATTTGCTGGCGAAAAAATCAACCCCCATTGGGGTATTTTGAGGTAATATGGTTGGAAAAACTTTTTAGTGGTGTCAAAGCGTCTAAGCTACCTGTCACTCAGTGTCACCGCCAGAAATTTAGGACATTTTTTATCTTCGAATAGGGTTATAAGTATAAACTGTAATATCTATACTGTACGGACTGCATGCTATTATTTTTTCTGAAGGAAACACTCCGTCATGATGTCATCGTTAAAAATAAAAAAAGGTCTCAATAAAAAATAATTAAAGAAAATAAAAAAAACTGTTGGTTGTACTTGACTCAGCCTTTATCTTTTGAAAATATTTTTTTGAAGGTGTGTACATAAGTATCCTTCAAATGTTTTATCAACTTTATACGTGATTTTGAGTATATGCTTTGTGGTCCGCTGAGTATACGATTTGTTGTTTGCCTGATACAATTTAATTCATCCTGTTTTTCTTCCATTCTCACATTTTGACTGTTGTACCTGGTTAAAATCACTTGTACCACTCACATTTCAGTAAAGACAACCAGCTTTGCAACCACATGAAAAAAATATGCAACTTGAAATATGCCTTGCTATACCAAAAGCAGAATATCAAAAATCAAACATTGACCATTTTTTAATATTGAATATAGAATATCGACATTGCTGGTCCATATCGTGTTGATATTGAATACTGAATTTCTTCTAATAGAATGGCATACCTCCAATAGAATGCATCTCCAATATAACGGCAGGTTTTGGTTCCTTTTTGCACTAACAAAAAGAATAGGATGGCAACTTCCAATGGAATGGCAGCTCCAATAGAATGGCAGGTAGATTGGAAGTGTGCCAAAACAGATGCAAACATAGAAATGGATGGTGAAAACGTTCAAAGCATTCAAATATTGATATTCAATTACAAATTGCTGCTGAGATAATAAATTGTTGCTCAAGTTTTATTAAAAATAAAACAGTCTTCAAATGAAGAACGTGTGAAAAAGTTGTTGAAAAAAATAGAACAGCAACCTCCAATAGAGCGGCACCTCCAATAGAACGGCAGGTAAAAAGTTGACAAAAAAAATAGAATGGCGCTATTCTATTAGACGAAATACTGTAAATATCGAGTTTCACAAAAATACATTGAATATCAAATATCGTCATCAAAAGTGATATCGTTTGAACACTAAAAGGACTAGATGAATCACACATAGCATTCGAAAAAATCACCCATTTTTTGGAAAATATATATAAATATATCACTCCAATATTGGAAAAAATATAAATATATATAAATCACTCTAGGTCTCCAGAAAATATAATTAAATTACTGAAAAAATAACTCTAAGCTCGAAAAAAATCTCAAAAAATCACTTGCGCTTTATTTCAATTTCAAGCAATATTCTGGGCTTTATTTACCATTTGCAAGCACAAAAAATGTACTCTAAGATACCACAGTCCATTTATTATCATTCCACAAGCAGTATTCATTTATACAGTATTTTACAAGAGAAAACATTGAGCAAATATCACAGAAAAATTCAACCTTCAGTTCAACCTCAATGAAAACTTGGAATGAACATGAATGAATGAACAACAATGAAAATGAAACACCATGGTGACAGTTTTCCACAGTTGTTCCCAATATTTGACAACAGCCGACATTGTTGCATGTCACCAAGCATTGTCAGTTTTCAAAAATGGTAAACTGAGCTTGCAATCACTGTAGAAAAATTTAAAAACCACCATTTATAACACTCTATGGACTTATATATGTATGTAGACAGTAGATAACCAGTTCTAACATCACACAGTCATTGTTTTTCACATGTGTTCTGCATTTCCCGGATCACAAATCGCATTATGTTCTCTATTCAGTAAATTGGGGTGGGGTATTTCGAGGGGGGTTATAAGTTCATAGTGCCCATTTTGAGGGGGGTATTTCGCGACAGGAGGGGGGTTTATAAGTTCATAGTGCCCATTTTGAGGGGGTGTTTCTCAAAAGGGGGTATTTCAAGGGGGGGGGGGTATTTCAAGGAAATATGGTATATAGCATTCACTAGTGGAAAACTTGATGGAAACATGCCACCATTTTTGGCCATTTCAGTTTTCAAAAAAGTCAGGGTGAAAACTAGTGTGTGTAGGCTAACAATATTTACCTGCTTCAAATACAATTTTAACCCAATAATGCTCTACATGAACAGAGATTTTCTGGAGAAAATCCCAGCAAATTTCTCTTGCACAGATTGCATGTTTTAGTCATAAAGCGCAATCATTGAACCACAATGTATCAAGTATGAGTGATTTTCTCAGTGATTTTTTTTTCAAATTTAAAAAATATATATAAATATATCACTCAGAATTTGGAAAAAATATAAATATATATAAATCACGGGTTATTTATATTTATTGTGATTTTCAAAAATATAAATCACGGGTTATTTTTCGAATGCTAATCACACATTTGCATGCATTTGATACATGTTTCTTGTAAATGCAGTCAGCAGTTGACACGCAAGAGTTATCAGTTGGAGCAAACTGAGCATGGAAGCGCCCAACCACAGACTGATGCTGCCTCCCACTCTGCTCAACAAATTCATCAATGATTTTGGAGTGTATAATGTGTTTATCTGCAAACAAACTATGTTAACAACTATTCTTTAATAAAAGATTATTTATATTTATTGCATATTTTGTTTTATAATTTTTCGTCGAATGTTAATCATAAAGATTTTTTTGGAAAGTTAAAAGTTGCATCTACAAGAAATGAACAGTTTGGCAATGCTTTTTGCAGGTGTATTTACTTGGCACATATTTTTTTATGTTTAGAAGGGAAATGGGTGAAAAAGCATTGAAAATAGGTCACAAATTGCAAAAAAATTGTGAATAATCGCCTAATACAAGTGAAAATGGCTAAAACAGGTATAAAAACTATGTGCAATATGCATGTATAGTGGAGCAGTAGTGTAAAATCGGCGGACATGAAACAGATCAGTGATTCGGCCCTTGATACCAATGACCTATGTTTTTTAATTCGAACTTGAATGGACGGATTCCATTCGGTTTACGATACATTTTATTCAATCCGACTTTTTATATGAGCACGATATGAATTTGATAGACATATCGTTATAGAAAGCTGGATTGTAAGGCCTTAGGTCGGATCTTATCGCCATCAGCGACCATTTGCATTTGCTTGATTGGATACCGCGGCAATTATCGGAAACAGAAATCTTGTGTCTTTAAACTTGTTGGTAAGAAACGCAAGGAACTTGGACGTGTGCCAAGTTTATGTATTCACACTCGTACAAAATTGCCCTATAACAATGACTTCCAAAAAGTCCGCCGAGTGTACAAGCGATGTCATGAAACCTGTGACACTTGTGTTTCATCAATATTATACCTGAAAATAAGAGATAAGGTGATTTTTAGGCTCAAAATTGCTAAGAATGTATGAACATAAGTGATTTTGAGTGAAAATTGAAACAAAATCTCTCAAAAATTGCTTCCAGATATATAAACTGTTTCCGACTCAGGTTTGGCAGGTAAAAAATCTTTTTTTTTGCACACACCATTACTCTAGCAACGGGAGGTGTAGGGAGCCATTATCTGGGGGGATGTAGCCATAGACAGGGTTGGCAAAATCTCAGAAAAAAATAAAAATAAAATGGAATATTCAAGAATAAAATAAAATAAAATGGAAAATTTTAGAATAAAAAGAATAAAAATTGTATAAAAATTCAAATTTTTGTAAATTTTTTGTAAAATTGCATAAAAATTCATATTTTTGTAAAATTGTATAAAAATTCATATTTTTTGTAAAATTTTGTCTCATTGTTTGAGTCTCTACCTGTTTATTCATGGATCTGGGGGCAGTCCCAAGCATTGTAAAGTGTCAAATGTTATGTAAAATGTCATGCAAAGTGTCAATTGTTATGACAAATGTAAAGTAAAGTGTAAATTGTCATGACATGTAAAAATAAAAATATCAATTGTCAAGCAAATTGTGTTCAAATCTCATGTTTTATTTCGAAATCTTATGTTTTGTATCCAAATTATGTTGTTGTTGACTCCAAATCTTATGTAAACATTTGGACACAAAAACATAAGATTTGGATATAAAACATACTATGGATACAAAAACACAAGATTTGGATACACAATTTACACTTTGCATTACATTTGTCATGACAATTGCCACTTTGCTTGAAATTTTACATGACACTTGACATTTTGCATGACAATTGATACTTTACTTTACATTTGTCATGACTAGTGATGGAATGGCGCCATGGCGCTGGCGCCATTTGAGGGCGCCAAAGGGCGCCGCGCCATGGCGCCATTGGCGCTTGGCGCCCTTTCTCTGTGGCGCCCCTGGCGCCTGGCGCCCACTTTCTGAATGGCGCCATGGCGCCCTTGGCGCTTGGCGCCCTTTTTCTGTGGCGCCCTTGGCGCCTGGCGCCCTGCTCTAAAAGGGCGCCAAAATGGCGCCAGCATAGTTTCAAGGTGACCATCTGTAGATAATCGAAATTCGCCATAAAAATGGATGAAATGGTGCTATGGATGAAATTTTTTTCGTGCACCGGGTTCATCAGACGCGTCTGACCGATCAGAAGCTGATAATGGTGAACCGTTGAACTTGCAAACCCATGAACCAATAGATTTAATTGTTGTATTTCTGTTTTTGTGCATTTCAAGAAAACATTTGCGAGCAGAAATGGTGCTATATGAAATGAATGAATTTTTTGTTTAATGACAATTTTCATCGCGTTTGAATTGAATGTTACGTGGGGGTGTGATTTATTGCTTAACTTTTTTGTCTCATTAGTCTAATTTTTGATGATTGCATCCTGGAAAACGTGAATAAAGACGTGAATGTGTGCGTTAGAGGGCTAGAAAAATATTTTAGCACACTCGGGGTGCTGTACGCACATATTTAGCCTGGCGCTCTTGGCGCCTGGCGCCCTATTTTTCAATTGGCGCCATGGCGCCCTTGGCGCTTGGCGCCCTTTTTCTGTGGCGCCCTTGGCGCCTGGCGCCCACTTTCCGAATGGCGCCATGGCGCCCTTGGCGCCTGGCGCCCTTTTTCTGTGGCGCCCTTGGCGCTTGGCGCCCAGTTTCCGAATGGCGCCATGGCGCCATTGGCGCCTGGCGCCCTTTTTTCTGGCGCTTTTCCATCACTAGTCATGACTAACGATGGCAAAAAAAGATTCGAAAATTCGAAAACATTTTCGAATTTTCGAATTTTTCCAGAATTTTCGAATTTTTATTTCACCCCTAGAAAAAACACTTAAAAATCGATTTATTTTTCAAAAAATTCGAAAATTCGAAAATTCAAAAATTCGAAAATACTTTTCGAATTTTTCAGGGAATTCAAGGCAACAGTCGACGTCGAAGTTCTACGTATACAAAAATTGGCAATTGATACGCGGCGCGTATGAAAAAGCGAAATGTAACATGATAAACATCAAAAAATGTAGAAATGTCGAAGAGGCGGACAACGACTAGTGATGGAAAAAGTGCCATGGCGCCAAACACCAAAAGCGCCATGGCACTTTTCAATCACTATCCCCACATCCTTTGAGGAATGCACTGTGCCAACCGAACTATCCCAACCGCTGCGCTCTACTTCCGCAGAGACAGACGCTACATCAAAAAAAATCATTCAAGGGTCGTCCAAAGGGCATTTTTTGGAAGGCATTCAGCCCCAGGCCCAGGGAAAATAGCGTCGCAATGTGCAAACACGCAATGCAACACATGACTCATTCCATTATTTTTTATGCTAAATTATGGTGAAAATAACATTAAAAAGTGATCAAAACATGAAAACAGTCCAAATTCTGTGTTTAAAGCTTCAGATTCAATATTTTTCTGAAAAAAATCGAAATTTATCTGAAAAAATTCAAAAAATAGCCAAAAAAATTCGAAAATTACCAAAAAAGATTCGAAAATTCGAAATTCGAAAATTAAATTCGAAATTCGAAAATTATTTTGGAGAAAAATTCGAAAATTCGAAAATTCACTTCAGAAAAAACACTTAAAAATTTAAATACTTTTTTTTGACTGTTTGCCATCGTTAGTCATGACTAGTGATGTAAAGGCACCGGGGCACCGGTGCCCCGGTGCTGGGCACCGAAGGGCACCAGCACCGGTGCTGGTGCGGTGCCATTGCAATCTTCAGGGGTGCCATGCCGGTGCCGGTGCCATTTTTTTCAGAATAACACCGGTGCCGGTGCGGTGCGGTGCCATTTTTTTGCCGGTGCCAAAGGTGCTAGCACCAGGGCCAAAGTAAAAGGCACCGGGAAAGGCACCGGCCAAGGCTTCATGTGCTGTGCAATTTTGTCCATAGTATGTGCTTATTCATATTTCAAAAAACAGCGATATATTTACCCAACCGTTTTTGCCTATTTTGTAAACCTCCATCAAATCAATATACCTACTGTGAAATCCATTATACCCGATACGTGATCTGATGAGCGAATCTAAAATTTTGGAGAATTTTAAATCATTTTTATACTTTATTTTTATCTTACTTTTTTGTTCAAAATTTGTTATCAGTTTATGACAGAGATAGTTCCATTCTCTGTACAGCAATGACTCCGATCAGTAGATAATAGTGGCTATGGGTAATGTAGTGTATTAAATATTTTATTCAATTTGTAATAATTGTAATTGCCTCATAAAAGTGATTGCCACATGATTCTGATCATTTTAAGTGCTCAACCATCAAAATCGGTTGAAAATTCATGGAAATATGCACTTCCAAAGGTGAGACCACTGAGAAACTGCCCGATATTTACTTCAGAAATTCGAGCCCGGTGCGGTGCCTTTCGGTGCTAGCACCGGCAACCCGCCGGTGCCCTTCGGTGCCGGTGCCATTTTTTCCAAAAGGCACCGGTGCCGGTGCGGTGCGGTGCCATTTTCTGGCCGGTGCCCCAGGGTGCCAGGTGCCCTTTCCACGCGTTGGCAAAGGTGCCGGTGCGGTGCGGTGCCATTTTTTCCGGTGCCTTTAACATCACTAGTCATGACAATTGACACTTTGCATGACATTTTACAAATGTGCCCAGCAGACTCCAGTAGTCCTTCTACTGTAAATGCAAACCGTTCTTACCAATAATTGTAACTTTACACTTGCAGCTAGCTAACAATACATACTGCATGCAACTTTTGAAAAGTAAGGGAAAAATTTGTCACAGGTTTTTCATGTATAGGTCTAATTATAACATTTTTCTGGCCTTGCATGCATGTTTCTGATTTTTTATAAAATTTTTGTACAATTTTTGTAAAATTTTTTTAATGACTTTTGGGAATAAAATAAAATAACATGAAACAAGAATAAAATCAAAATAAAATAAAATTGTTATACAATTTTTATACAATTTTACTAAAATGAATTTTTATAAAACCAACCCTGGCCATAGAGAATTTTTTCTTGAGAGATTTTCTGAGATAATATTCAATTCTTATTTGTCAAAATCAGCGAATTTTAATGCTAATAGTAGCTAAACACAAGACTAGTTTGTGTAACAATATACATTGATATGTACACATATTTATATCTTGTTTGGTTGTATTTACCACCAGTTTTTGATAGGTGAAGGGGTATTGTTAATTACAATCCTTCATGAACATTTCTGGCGAAATAATAAACCTCCCCTCGAATAAGCGCCTCATCGAAATACCCCCTTAAAATATGCACTCTGAAAAATAAACCCCCTGGGCCCTGGGGTACTTCGATAAAATAAAGTATTGCATGTTGTTGAAAACAGTTGGTGCTTAGCACATTACCTTCATTAGCGTTGTCTCAAATCCCACAGTCAAGACAGCCACCTTGTCCCTGACATCCTGGGGGCACTCTCAGACCCTGTGAAAGACCCTTGAAAATGTAAAAGACCCTGTAAAACCCATGTGGAGTGTAAAAGACCCTGTAAAAGACCATGCAAAGTGTCAAATGTCATGCAAATGTAAAAGACCCTGAAAAATGTCATGTGTCATGCTAAAAGACCCTGTAAAGTGTCATGCAAAACGATAATAATAAAATAATAAAAAAGAACGATATCCGCCAAGAATTGACTTGCATATTGTGACGGATTACGATGACAAACCGCAGATATCAACCTCTTGGGAACCTTCAAATTTTGGGGCTGTAAATGATTAGAAATTAAAACAACGATTCCGCCCTTATTCGGCACAGATTGATTTGGATGGAAGAGTCCCCGTATGTTATCGGTAAAATGGCAAAACAGCCGTTTGGATGGACTCGGTTGTACCGTAATTCTCCATACACCCGGGTGCTATACAAAATTGAGACCCTTTCCAGGAACCTTTTTTAAACTTGTTTAACACCCGGGTGTTAGGTCAGGAAGTGTTTTACACGGAAACACCTCCAAATCCGGCTAGATGTTCGCGCCGCATTGATATAGAGGCCGCCTTTTTTAGGCGGCAGCATGTTTAGGCTTTTATTGGGTCCCAGCGTTCCCCCCCGTGCAGCAATTCAATGGAAAATTGCATGCCGCGGAACTATAATGAGTGGCGCGCATCAGGCACAATATTTAAGCAATTCAAATCGAGGGTTTTTTAGAGCCGGCCTAGCACCCCGGGGGTGCTATGCAGCTGTGTAACACCCCGGGTGTTGTGCACGGGGGCTCCTTTACAGGGAGAAATATGGTGCACATATGACTCTAATGTATGGGAAACCTTTTTATGAGATGACAGGAACTATGCCAGCTCCCCATAGGTCACCAGCCAGTTCTTGGAGGACAAACAGCTAGTCTCAAAATTAATTTGCTGTAGTGTTAGCTTCAAAGTATCCTGTTGTTAGCGCAGAAGCGTGGTTAGCATGCCCACTGTCTCACATTTTACACTTTACACGGTCTTTTACAGGGTCTGGGAGTGGCACCTGAGCACTTTTCACATTGAAACACCACAATTTTCCAGCTTCAATGGCCTGGGAAATTGTCAAGCTTTTTGTGTGTGCAAGATTCTTTAAGTTCAGCACTTCAACAGAAAAAAGAAAATCAACAGAAAATTGGCTGACCTGACCACCAGGCAGTATTTTTCCAGTAGTGACACCAGTCACAGACACAGTGGAGTAATGACACAGGCGCTCACACTTCTCCATACACTGTGACAGGTTTTGGCTGCAGTCAAGTGTGCAATGTTTACACAAAACTGTTATTTGCAGCAAATGCAATCAGTTGCGGTCAGAGATGTTGGAATTACTGAACTTATTCATTGTACATACATGTGTATGTAAAATACTTTTTCACCTATACTCATGGGTCATGACTACACATGAGCGAAAAACTTTTTTGTGAGGAAAATGTAAGAAGATTTTGAAATCATTTCCTTACGTCCATTTTTTGTTTTTCTTTGGGGGTCGCATTATTGGAGAGGGTCGCTTTATACTTACACAATATGCCCAAGGGGGTTGTACTATTGGAGAGGTCACTTTATTGGAGGGGGGTCGTCCTAATAGAGCATTTATGGTACATCATCATTTTTGTCTACAAGTGACTTTTTGAATGCACAACCATGTCTAAAAGTACCTCGACCTAAATCTTCAGATCTATGTACATACATATTTTATATATATATTTTGTGCAAAATAGATTTGGAAATTAACTTATGCACCTTTGGAAATTAACTTATGCACCTTTGGAAATGAAACTTTTTGTATGAGAACTTTTGCTGTACTTGGACTTGTGCACTTACCGTATTACCTCGAAATAACCCCAGGGGGTTTATTATTTCGCCAGCAAAATTTGAGGGGGGGATAATTCGAGGGGGGGGTTTATTCGAGGGGGGGGTCTATTATTTCGCCAGAAATTTTTGGAAATTCCCCATACGCAGACATAGAAAAATCGAACAATCACACAGATTTATGTGTTTATAGGCATATATTACTGTATATACACAAAACCCTTCCCTAATGTCACTTAATCATCAGTGTTAACGTGTGTTCTGCATAGTACAGATCACAAACTGCGGTATTTGTCATGTACGTTCACGTTACACTCAATTTTAGGGGGGGGGGTATTCCGAGGGGGGGTTTATTATTTCCTCAGCCGAAATTTAGGGGGGGTATTTCGAGGGGGGGGGGGTTAATTCAAGGGGGGGGGGATAATTCGAGGTAATACGGTATGCAATGAAACCACCCCTTCGAAATACCTCCATCATGAATGGTGCACATCATGTATGTATGCAATGTACATGATGTATTAATTACTGCCAATTAACATCACAGGCTCATATTATGTACTAGTTCATGTAGATGTATCCTATATACGTAAATATTTCCTCTAAGTACCCCAAGGGGGTTTATTATTCATTCAGCAGATTCATCCATTAAACTCTCCATCCAGTAGATGTATCCTATATACGTCCATCCACTTTCTGTGTTTTGAGTTTTTCAAAAATGAAAACCTGTGTTTTGAGTTTTTTTCACAAAAATGTTTGAGTAACTCTGTTTTTATTTCTGTGTTTTTTTTTGTAAAACCTCAAATTTTTTCATCAAATGCAGGTTTTTACCCAAATACAGTGGTTCAATGCAAAAACAGTGGTTTTCTCATTACACATTTGTTTGTGAGTGTCCAGGGACCCTGTAAGATATGCTGAAAGAAGTCAACAGTCATGCGACTGGTCATGCGTCGTGCGTCATGCGATTTTACTTTACTGGTTTCACTTGACTAACTCATCTTTTGACCCATTAGGCCGTGTTTACACGGATTTCGTGTGACGACAAAAAACGTGTGTCGTCACCGACATTTTTCGATGAAAATTGAAAAAAAATTCAGATTTTTATGAGTGTGACGACATTTCGGCCTCGATAACTCCGACAAGCCAAAATATTGAAATCGGCCTTGATGAAATCCGACAAACGCAGTTTGGCTACGACAAAGGTTAGACTGGCTACGACAAATGTGAATTTTTGAATTTTTTGTTCGCACAACAAACAAACAAACAAACAAAGAGAGGACAACAAACGCTGCCTAATAGATAAAAAAATGTACCATACATATTTCTATTTCTTCTAATAGAACGGCACTGGTAATAGAACGGCAGGTTTTGGCAGTCTCTCACAAAAACAATACTGCGGCATCCTCCAATAGAACGACAGGTAGAAATGACGTTGGGCGAGGCCAAACATAAATATTTGAAAAATAGGTTGTAAGAACATCAATAGCTTTCACAACTATGATTCAAGGGTTGTTTTCACATTTGGTGTTGTTTGAATTGATCCTTTGATATTGAAATATTCCTTGTGTTTGATTAAAAAGACTGTTCAAATAGAAAATGTGAGAAAAATATCAGTCACAAAATAGAACGGCAGCCTCTAATAGAGCGGCAACAGCACCTCCAATCAGGGGTATCTTATCAGGGGTATCTTGAATTTTGACCCTCCCTCCGAGTGGTTGGATAGATAGCAAATCGCTCCTCTGGAGGGATAGATAGCTGAAAAATTTTCTGGGGGAGTTGGGGGGTTGTGGTGGTTTGATATATAGGCTTTTTCAGGGCATAAAAGAAAGGGTGAAAAATCGCTAAAAGTAGGTGTAAAATGGCTCAAAATGGGTATACAAGATAATATTCTTATAGTACTAAATATAGCTGAAAATAGGCAAATAGGAACCATAACTATGATTTTGGAAGTGAAGTAGAGATTTTGAGTGATTCTTTGAGTGAGAACCCAAGTGATTTTGGGGTATAGTTTCTGAAAAATCGCTCCAGTTAGGTAGATACCTGGCCGATTTGGGGGGGGGGGGGTTTAGGGGTAGTAGCCAAAAAAATTTTGCCTCCAGGATAGATAGATAGATAACTGAGCAGTCTCCAGGATAGATAGATAGATAGATAGCTGGGCGGTTTGGGGGGGTAACCCCCCCACCCCCCCATCCGAGACCCCTGATCACATATCCTTGAATTTACCCCTCCCTCCCTTGAATAACTCTCCCCTGTTGAACACATGGGGAATGCATAGCGAAGTTGTTATTTCCAAAATGGGGGAGTGCAAAGCAAACTTGTTATTTACAAAATGAACAAATTTTTTGAAAACCTTCCAAATGAATGTCAACATAGAATAGTGCGAACTTGTTGACATAATAGCAGCCACCTCTCACTGGTAGAGAAATGCAGTAACAAACCAGTACCATATTTCTTCTAATAGAATGGCACACCTCCAATAGAATGGCAGAATCTCCAATAGAACGGCAGGTTTTGGCACGTTTTTCTGCTTACGAAAACAATAGAATGGCATCTCAAATATGTTGGGTAGAAATTATGTTGGGAGTAGGGTTCGAACGGGATTGACTTTTCGGGATCGGGATTGACTTTTTGAGCTTTCGGGATCGGGATTGGGGTGGGGTTTCGGGATCAGGATTGGTTTTTTGAGATTTCGGTATCCAGATTGGGAACATAATAAGTCGACATAAAATGGATATTTTTGACAGAAATCACCACTTATCTATGGCTATGTATAACATCACAAAGTACTGTCATCTTTCTTATTTACCTGTATATGTTGACTCATGACCATATCTGGGAGTTTTGAAAAAAACAGGTTTTATTTTTTTTTAAACCTTGCGTTGAAAAAAACCTTTTTCAGCCATCCCTCGGCAGTGCACACTTATTATGCTTCTGTGAAAATAAATATAAGTACTGTACAGAGCTGAGGAAAAGCTTGAAAGTCAGTTATTTTTAAGTTTGAAAGTAATTAAATTGTTATAAACACCTTCAGGGTCTTGTCCGGCACCCAATTTTTGGTTTCACTTGTGGCATCCAACTCAGGGGAGATACTGGCGCAACCTTCCCTATACTTTGCATGAATTGGGGGGTCACGGCGACCCCTTTACAGGGTGTCACCATAAGTGCAAAAAATTTATTGGCTTTTCTGGTGTCCCGCACAGGTCCGACACCCACTGATTTCTGAGCTGTGGGAGTGGTATAAATCTTAAATTTTGGGGATGTGTTGGCAACACCCCTCCCCTACTCACACTATTCAATAATGTGGGATTAATGTGGAAAAATTTCTAAAATATCCTTTTATTCTCTAAAAAACACGATCCCCAAATAGATGGATGACAAATAATTATCTTTTCGGAACTTTTTTATTAGACACTTGAAGAGCTGGTTTACGATACTTTATAAGGGGACAGTTTGAAAGTTAAAGTTATGTTAAGAACCATACCTCTAAAATGCCTGCATTGCAAAATTTACTTGGGGGAATTTTATGACACCATATTGACATCATTTCAGGAACAAAAAATTACAAAATTTACACTTTGAAATTTCCCCCAAATAAATGTTGCAATGCACTCATTTTAGAGGTGTCGTTCTTCACATGACTTGAATCATCACACCCCTCATTTAAAAGTATTGTAAACCAGCTCTTCAAGTGTCTAATAAAAAAGTTCCAAAAAGTGAATTATTTTGTCATCCATCTATTTTTTGGTTGTCATGTTTTTTAGAGAATAAAAGAATTTTTTAGAAATTTTTCACATTAATCCCACATTATTGAATAGTGTATAATAGGGGATGGTTGTTGCCAACACATTCCAAAATTTTAGATTTATACCCCTCCCACAGCTCAGAAATCAGTGGGTGCCAGACCTGTGCGGGACACCAGAAAAGCCAAAAAAATTTTTTGCACTTATGGCGATGCAACCTCTAAGGGGTCGCCACAACCCCCCCCCCAATTCATGCAAAGTAGAGGAGGGTTGCATCAATATTTCCCCCAAGTTGCAGCTTCTGGCGCGCCATATAACTGGAGATAAGATGTCACGAGTGTCATCAAAATTATGGTGCCAGACGTGACTGGGAAGGTGTTTATTTGTGGTGTGAATTACATTTCATTGACCATTTGCAATCTTGTTTGCAGAAATTGTGTGTTCTTGCTCAGTACACAACATTGATAATATTGGAAGTGTACATGAATGCATTGGCATAAATGTTCGATGTGAAAACAAGCAATATCTGGGAGCTTTTGGAGAAAAAAACCCCTTTTTTGAAAAAAATGGGTTTTATTTGAAACCTTGCGTTGAAAAAAACCCTTTTTCGGCCATCCCTAGTGTAGACCCATAACCATATGTGGGAGCTTTAAAAAAAAACAACATTTTTCTTTTTTTTAAACATTGTTTTTGTAAATGTTGTTTTTTTTTTAAAAACAGTCGTTAAAAATATGTTTGCCATCCCTATCTCAGAGGCAACATTTTATTTATCTTTGCCTCCCCAAAGTTGTCTAGCTATCCACCTATCTGTCTGTAGTGATTTTTGAGACATTCTGCCCCGATTTTCGCTTAAAATAGCAACCCCCCCAACCCACCCAAAAATGTTTTCGGCTATCTATCACTTGGAGGAGTGATCTACTATCTATATGAACTGCGCGTGGAGTACAAATCTAAAAACCATGTATCTATCTACTGTATTTCCTTGAAATACCCCCCTCAAATCGACACTATGAAATAATTACCCACCCCCTCGATATACCCCCCTCATTGTATGTAAAGGGAACATACATGACTAAAGCTGCGGTTTGTGATACAGGCAATGCAGAACAGATGTTAAAAAGAACCATTGTGTTACATTAGAACCTTTTTATACCATCTACATACTGATGTAAGTGTATAGACTCTATTTCATGGTGTTTATTGGTGTATTTTTTGATGTGTGCTTATACCAAATTTGTACCGGGGTTTCAAAAAATTTCTGGCAAAAAATAAGCCCCCCCCCCCTCGAAATACCCCCCCCCCCCGTTTAACCCCCCCTCAAAATTCTCACTCTGAAACAATCACCCCCAGGGGGTATTTCGAGGATCATTTTTAGTGTTCATTGAGGAAAATCGGCCAAGAAATGGTCGAGCTATGGACTTTTACAGTAGCGTGCATCTGGCTTCATGCGTCAAACAGTATTTATGTGGATGGGAGGGAAAAGTTGTAAGTGTGATAACTTTTGATTGGAAAGAGATATTGAACTCATTCTGTTGGTATACGACTTCTCACAGTCTCAAGTATATGATAGCATGTTCAGAAAAATTTACTATTCACATTTAAAAACCGGGTCAAATCGGCATAAGAAATATAAACATCACTAACGCGACCCACAAAATGGAATCTACAGCTTATGCCAATCATTTTAAGTGTTCAACGGTCTAAATCGGCCCAGAAATGGCCGAGTTACTGAGCTCCCAAGTCAATCGTCCTGATCGGCCATGCAAAATGACCATGTTTTTATAGACCACCTTTATCTCGGGACTGGGGGATTATTTGTGGAAAAAAATTTTTTGTTGTAGCCCCGCCCCCAAACCCCAATATACTTGAACGGCATCAAAATCATCCAATGTACAATGAAATGGGACAAGACAAAAGTCTGGAGACCCCCCCCCCTCTAAAATGCCACCCTCCATTTATTCTATGGATTGGCGGCCCCAGTTTGTATGAAATTTATCATGCTTTTGTTTTCAAGTGCATTTTTTTGTTTTTGGGATTTTTTTGTTCATTTTTCAATTTTTTTATTTTTGTTGGAGTCCTCAAAATTAGCCTCGCTAGCGAGGCCTCCGACATTTTCTAGTTTTTTTTTGGAAATTTTTCAAAAATGTGACGACAAAATGTTGTCACGAGCTGTGAACATGTTTTTTTTGTGACGACTCAGTGACGACTCATTTTTGTTTACTTGGTCTAATCGCTCTCCCCAC
The DNA here is from genome assembly GCA_964036195.1 of Sphaerolaimus hirsutus. Taxonomy (NCBI): domain Eukaryota; kingdom Metazoa; phylum Nematoda; class Chromadorea; order Monhysterida; family Sphaerolaimidae; genus Sphaerolaimus; species Sphaerolaimus hirsutus. Next base: position 31,473,558 of record OZ038452.1, read on the forward strand.
CAGAGTCCAAAGAAGTCAAAAATGGCCTGCTCGATTGCCGGAAATGCTGCTCATGCATCTGAAAACAGGCAGATTTCTTTGGGAAGCTGAACGGTCCTGCGGTGATCCACAATTTGGTGAATTCCGTTGCCAAGGTTGTGGAGCGCCATGAAATGATGATGGGCAATGTCGAGGGAGTACCCCCAGCAGTACCGCGGATCAGCCAGTATCCCGAAGGCGAGTGTGATGACTGCAGTGGCATGCCAGAATACTTGCTGTTCCATCTGCGAATGTTTGCAGATGTGTACCCACGCATGACCAACACTCAGCTGCGCCAGATGTGCAAAGACATGTTGACAACCATCCATACTACCAAAGCATGCTGTCAGCATTTGATGACAACAATGCAGTTGATGACAATGCGGTCATTGTTCTTTCATTGGATGAGACGGTTTGTTGATATTTTTTGTATGTGTTGTATGCGTATATGGATTGAAAAACTGTTTGTAATGACCCAGTTTTTTTAAATAAAACATTTTCTTGAAATGGTTGCTTTTTAAAAAAGCACTGGTGATGCAATATGCAAATCACTGTTTGCATATAATTCATTATTTTTGAGCAGGTGCCCACAAGGTCTTCAAGCATTCACAGCCGCACCACCAACCCTGTCGTCAGCTGAAATGTGGGTGCGCATGAAAATCTGGAAAATATTGATGTGCCGGTCGTGGCCATGGGCAACATGCTGTGTGTGCCATTGCAGCGTTCTAGTCTGGCGCCTTCCGCAGATCATCAGGTAGTTGATGATTTGAGCGGGCGGGGTGGGGTGGGTGTCGGTGCACAAGTAAACCTGGTGCACAAGTAAACCTGGTGCACAAGTAGCAAAAGTAGTAGAAGGGCGCCATGGTGTGGTTTACTTTGGCACCATCAAATGGTGCCATACCATCACAAATGATGTGTATAGTTGTTGTTTTTGTGGGTGGAGGGTTGCAGGGGTTCAATTTATGGTTTTTTTCAAGCTTAGAAAAAAAGGGGGAAAATCACTAGATACATATGTAGATAGCTAGAGCATTTGGGGGGTAATCCAACCCCCCCTCCAACCCCTATACTGAACCCCTGCAGTGCCCACAAAGACCCAGTGCTCAATATGGGGGCCCGGCACCTAAGCACTGTGTCTACATTGGCACTGGACACATTGTTACTTGTGCACCAGGTTTACTTTAGGGTTCAAACGGGATCCTGATCCCAAATCCCGAGAAATTTCATGATTTTGTGGTCCCGATCCCAAAACCTCAATCCTCATCCCAAAGTTTGAAAAAGCCAATCCCAATCCCGATCCCGAAACCTCAATCCCAATCCTGATCCTGAAATTTCAAAAACCAATCAAAGGGTAGATAGCTGGAAAATGTTCTTTGGGGGGGGGGGGGGGTCGTGGGGGTTATGTATTTTTGTGAGAAAGTTATATTAAATGATTACTTCTCATTTTGGTGCCCAAATGTTGCCTCCGCGATAGATTGATTGAATGATTGATAGATGGATTGATTGATTGATTTATAGCTGGGCAGTTTTAGGGGGTGTAACACCCCCTGAACCCCCACCCCCTGTTCAAGACCCCTGGACTGTGCACCGTATTATCCAAGATTAGGATTGGCACGTGATTTTTAAACTCATTTCTTTCAAAAAATTTATTTATTTTTGTAATCAAGCCGTTTAATCAATCAATCAATCAATCAAACTGATTTTTTTAAACCCCTATGTTTAGCCAGTATGTACCGTATTTCCTCGAAATACCCCCTCAAAATGGGCACTATGTATTTGTGGTTCGGGAAATGCATAATAGACGTTCAAAACACTTACTGTGTTATGTTAGAACATCGTTTATACCATCTACATCCTTATATAAGGCTGTAAAAACTTATAAATGGTGGTTATTGTTGCATTTTTCACGTTTTTCTCTCAAAATTTCCACTCTGAAAAAAACCCTGGGGGTATTTCGAGGAAATATGGTAACCTCATGCAATTCAAACATTTTACTGTACAACAAGAACAACAAAAAGATGTGTATACACTGCATACAAATAATGTACCGTATTACCTCAAAATACATGGCAGTTTATTATTTTGCCAGCAAAATTTGAGGGGGGGTTAATTCGAGGGGGGTTTATTTCGAGGGGGGGTTTTATTATTTCGCCAGAAAATTTTGTGGAATTCATAGTAAAGAATACGCGATTTCTTACACAAAAATGGTAATAAATGTGAGAATATAGGTTATATTGGGGCTATAGATGAACATCTGTACATAAATGAGCGTATAAGAGTAGCTGCGATGCAAATAAGTAGTAATAAATACATCATGTACATTGCATACATGATGTACATCATTCCGGAGGGGGGTATTTCGAGGGGGGGTTTATTATTTCCCCAGCTCATTTTGAGGGGGGGTTAATTCAAGGGGGGGGGGATAATTCAAGGGGGTGGATAATTTGAGGTAATACGGTATCTGCTATTGCTGCTGTATGGCAATATTCTTAAGTATTTTTGTATGGTATTGTTTTCAGCCAGAGGGAGCGTTGTTCAAGAGGGGGGAGTTTTTCAAGGGGGGGGGGTTAATTTTTCCTCACCTCGCCAACAGGGGGGAGTTATTTGAGGGGGGGTCTTATTTGAGGATCTGTGGTATGTATCTACCTCTGATAAATTTTGCTTGCTTATCTGAAACAACGTCGTCACATATTACAAATAAAATGAAATTTGTCGTCACAAAAAAAACACGTTCACAGCTCGTGACGAATATCAGCCACTTTTATGTGTCACTAAAATAAGTGCGTGACGATCACGGAGGATTAAGTTGCTGTCGTCACACTGTCACAGCATGAAAAATCGAGTTTTTTCAGATTTGTCGGAAAGCTGTCAGAAGGCCCAGCGGAATAAAAAAAATTCAATGGTCCATAACTATTTAATGACTAAGCCAATTGAAGTGAAATTACACACACATATACACCTTAGTATGATATATACTTGACCATTTTTACTCGTGAATATGGAACTTTATTCCGGAGTTATGGAACTTTAAAAAAATAATTTGTCGTAGACATGAAATCCGTGTAAACGCCGCCTTAGAGTTGTACATAATACCTTACAAGTGACCAGGTTATGCTTTTGGCAGCTTTGGGGTGAGCCCTCAACTCTGTGGAGTGAGCTGGTGGTGCAAGTGTCTTTGTCAATCAGTCAGTGTCAATCACAATTCCCATCATTGTCATTATGACCAGGTGTCATTTTGTTACTTGCGTTGTATTTTGTTACTTGTTATAAAATTTAGAAAAAAATTTATCCATTGATCTGCACTTGTGCACATTTCTTATTCTGTTCAGTTAAACAGAGCACAGTATTCCTCAAATCCAATGTAAAAACTCAAAAAAAACTTTTCTGTGTTTCCGTGTTTTTGTGTTTCTGTGTTCTCCAATAAAAAACTCATTTGAGTTTTGAGTTTTTCAAAAATTTTGAGTTTCCGTGTTTCTGTGTAAAATGGAAACACAGAAACTCAATGAGTTTCTGTGTTCAATTTCTGTGTTTTTGCCATCGTTGAATGTGTCAACTCACGTCCATTCAACCTCCCTTGTTAGGCATGTCACATCAGTCCTGCTACATGTTTGTTCTACTCCAGATGGTTGTGTATGATTCAACTCTTTCCTTTTTATCATCAGATACCATGGTTCACATGGACATATTCTTGCAATTTCTTGCATCTTACAATCTATTTCACAGTTTGATGGACTGTACTGTTCCTCTGAAATGGGTGCATAATGGGGTACATTCTCATTTTAACATACCCTTATTTTTAAATGAAGTTTAAGCAATATCTGTGTAAATCAGAGCATCAATTTGAGATTTAACACCTGTTTGAATGCCTTGAACATCATCCATTTTTGATATATTTTTGTGTTTTGGCACACACCCAACATAAATTCTTCCTCCCGTTCTATTGGAGATGCATTCTATTGGAGGTATGCCATTCTAAATATTAGCATAAATGTCATATTTGGGTGTTATGCAACAAAAGTGCATCAATAAGAGTTAATGACCTATGAACTTATATTTATAATCTGCATATGCACCGCCACTTGAAGGGTGTGCTTCTAAAAGTACCAATCTACAAAAAAAATCGATTTTGAGCTAATCGCAATTAAAAGTTTGGAGTATGCAATACCCATACATGGATATTGGGTATGGGAATTTTGGGTATGGGTATTTTGGCCATATTGTTGGGTGTCCACATGCATGGGTATAATCGTTTCTTATACACTAGGGATGGCCAGCGCTTTTTTTCAAGTGCTCTTTTTTTAAAAAAAACGCCGCTTTTTTGTACTTATGCACTAGGTATTTTGCATTTTTTTGGCACGCGAGTGTGCAATTTCACATGCAAATTGCCATTGGTGGTTGTTTTCATTGGTTTTACGGCATTTAAGTGGCATTGCTTCGATTCGTGCATGGTATTATATCATGTAATAATAAGTTGTGATATGTCAGTCTAGTATAAAATATCCAGCCAATGTGCTTCCACACACTTTTCTATAGTGTGAAACATCATCATCATGTATTAGCCTTCTCTTATAGCAGTATTCAAGAACCATTCCATGCCTAACTTCACTAGAAGTCACAAAACATTCACAAACGGCGATATACAGGACGAGTCAACATAAAATTAGATTTTTTTTTGGCAGAAATCAGGACTTTTAATGCTATCTCATGATAACACAGCCATTCTATGGCTATACCGGGTGGCCCACGTCAGGCGCATGGTTTCAATTGGCTCCCGTCACGTCAATGCTGAATGAAAACTGCTCAAATTTGGTATGGGGGTAGATAAATGTACCCCATTTGTTGTGTGAAGTGCACGGTTTCATATCGCAAGATTTCCTGTCGGAACATGAAGCAGTTTCATAGAGTGGACTCCTGTAATTAAGCGGCTCCTGTGGAGTGACGTTGTTTTGCATATTGTGTGATAAATGTGAAAATTTTGTGATATGCATGTGTGCACTTAACATACTAAACAGGGTACATTTATCTACAACCATGCCAAATTTGGACTATTTTTATGAAGAATTGGTGCTTTGGTAGACGACTGAATCTGTGTGCCACGTTCAAACACATATTAAATTGTGCTTCACCTTCCGACATGAATTTTTGTGATGTGGAGCAGTGTATTGAACACAACAAATGGGGTAGATTTATCTACTTCCGTACCAAATTTGAGCAGTTTTCATCCAAAATTGGCATGTTGGGAGCCAATTGAAACCGTGCAGCTGACGTGGGCCACCCTATATATCATCACAAGTACTACCACTTGTCTGAAAATACCTGTATATATTGACTCATAACCATATTTGGGAGATTTTTAGGTAACGTCTTGACATTTTTTGAAAAAAAGCGAGAAAAAAAACACATTTTTTTTGTAAAAAAGCGGGGCGGTTGAAAAAAGCGTTTTTTTCCATCCCTATTATACACATAACACTAGCTATATCAAATTGAGTGAATTGTATTTTTTGTAGTACAGTAGATTTTAAAGGAGCAAATTGGTAATAGCATGTACCGTATTACCTCGAATTATCCCCCCCTTGGATAAACCCCACCTCGAATTAACCCCCCCCCCCCCTCAAATTCTGCTGGCGAAATAATAAACCCCCATGGGGGTATTTCGAGATAATACGGTAGATTGGTACCTTTAAAAGCACAAAATCAGATAGATGTTGATTACGGTACTTTTACCCATAGTAAAAAAGCACAAATTGATTTCTTGCTGCTGGCGATGCCGATCTGACATCGGTACCCCCATTTTTCGACCCCCTATATCTAAAAATAGAATTTTGCACCCCCACATATTTATATATTTTGAAGCGCATTTTTATGGGGACCCCAAAATTGGTAATAACTCAAATTTGAAAAATTTGTAGATCGGTACTTTTAGAAGCACACCCTTCATTTGCACTTCCACCTTACCGACCTGATTTGTACATCATTTTTGGTTTTGTAGTGATGCATGGAGGATCATTAAACACCAGTTTATCCACAGTGTTCATACGACTGACGTTATACTGCAACGGTTGTAGCTTAACGTGGGTGACGGCGCCTAGTGGCACTGTCAGCCAGGCTTCCCCATCTGCGAGAAAAAGGCATTGAACGGTGTTCATAGGCGGCGCAAGGTCCAAATTAGGCGCTAGCGCCAAAGCAAAAAGCGCCATGGCGCTTTTGGCGCTTGGCGCTAAAACGCTCTGGCGCCATTAGGCTTGGCGCTGGGGTCTGAGAAAGCGCCATGGCGCTTTTGGCGCTTGGCGCCATTTTCTGGTGGCGCTATTGGCGCCTGGCGCGGCATTTTAAATGGCGCCAAGAAAGCGCCAACCATGATAATAAAAAATTGTTATAATACGGTGAAATCGACACTGCAGTTGATCAATTTTGAGGCAACTGAATAAATATTGATCAATATTAGGGTAGACATTATATAAATAGATGCATACATTGAATAAAAGCAGAGGTGTTAAAATCGCAGTAAATCCCCTTTTTGTGCTTTGCTCCTAATTATTTCTTGCAGTCTAAATCTGGGGTTCAGTCTGGCGGGGGTTGGAGCCGGAGGGGGGGGGGGGTTACCCCCTCAACAAATGCTCCAGCTATCTATCTATTCCCGGGCCGCTCAGCTATCTATCTAGGTAACCTGAGGCTAAATTTTAGGCTACTATCCCTCGAGCCCCCCACCCCAAATCAACCAGATATGTATCTCTCCATTGCGATTATTTGAGAAATTTTGCCCCGATTTAGGGGTTGTTTGAATGGGCAAAACACGTCAATAGACTACTATGACTTCAGCGGTACGTCACTCATAAGTTATGCACTCATTTTTCTACCATCAAATTGTAGAACAATTTTTTGGCGCTGGCGCTATTGGCGCTTGGCGCCATTACCCTCTGGCGCCATTGGCGCTTGGCGCTGAGGTTCAGAAAAGCGCCATGGCGCTTTTGGCGCTTGGCGCCATTTTGCTCTGGCGCCATTGGCGCTTGGCGCCGGGGTCAGAAAAGTGCCATGGCGCTTTTGGCGCTTGGCGCTGAAAGCCTGGCGCTTTTTCCATCACTACTTGTGACATTCACATTGGCCAAAATTTGACCTTGTGAAAGTTTTTATGGCCCTCTGCCTGTAAACTCTCTTGATTGATTGGAATGTACCTAGGTAAAATATAGCTGAAATAAGTACCGGTTATCCTTGATCCGGTCCCCCCTCGAATAACTCCCCCCTGATAGGAGACTGAGGAAATAAGTACGCCTCCCATCGAATAAGCCCCGCTCTCGCATACTGTGTATTCTCGATTAAGTCCCCCCTCGAATAACTCCCCCCCCCCTCGATTAACCCGCCCCCCCCCGCCCCTCAAAACGTTCTGACAAAAAATAACTCCCCGGGGGACTTATTCGAGGATATATGTTATATAACCATGTGTATGTAACAAAATAGCGATTTTGAGGTGAGAATTGATAAAATGGAATACGAATTAACCATTATGAGTGGGAAAATTTGGGAAAAATGGCTGAAAATGTTGCTCCGGTTGTGAATGTCATACTGTGAAATCAAAATTTCTGCTTGCGTCAACCAAAATTCCGCTTGTGACATTCACAAGCACCCAAGCACCTATTTATGCCGCCTACGACGGTGTTGTTTGATAAACTTGAAAGGTATTGTGCTATTGTTTGCACTACCACCTTTACTACCTGCAGCACTCACCAACCAATTGACCATAATTGAATTGAACTGCAGCTCCAGCTTCATTGTAGTAATTTCTGATCATTGGAGCAGTTTCTTCCTCCTCAATTTTTAATATTATTACCATATTGTTTTCCATTCCTGATGAAAAAAGGTGGGTAAAAACTAGTTACCGTATTACCTCGAATTATCCCCCCCTTGAATTAACCCCCCCTCGAACTACCCCCCTAAATTTCGTCTGAGGAAAAAATAAACCCCCCCTCGAAATACCCCCCTAAAATTGAGTGTAACGTGAACGTACATGACAAATACCGCAGTTTGTGATCTGTACAATGCAGAACACACATTAAAACTGATGATTAAGTGACATTAGGGAAGGGTTTTTGTGTATATACAGTAATATATGCCTATAAACACATATAAATCTATGTGATTGTTCGATTTTTCTACGTCTGCGTATGGGGAATTTCCGAAAATTTCTGGCGAAATAATAACCCCCCCCCCCCCCCTCGAATTACCCCCTCCTCAAATTTTGCTGGCGAAATAATGAACCCCCTGGGGGTATTTCGAGGTAATACGGTATGTAAAAAGCGCTAAGCGCCAAAAGCGCTGTGGCATTTTTTCAACTCCCAGCGCCAAGCGCCAATGGCGTAATTCCGCAGCACACATTTTTCCATTGAACTTCTGCACACTGGGAATCAAAAAAGCCTAACTTAGATCGAACTTCTGGGTCGTCACAAAAAACATTGCAAAAATGGGTCTGCAAAATAGTCGGCCATCATTGATCACATAAAAATCGGAGTCATTGCATAAAATGTCAAATGTCAAGCAGATTGTCAATTGTCAATTGACAAATGCAGAGTCATGTTTCAATTGTCATGCAAAGTTCAGTGATAATATCTTTTATTTTCGTTGTGATTGACTTTTTACATGACATTATACACTTTACAGACTGTGATGTATAGATGGACAAAAATAGATGAACCATTAATCAACAACTGAATTTTTCCTCAAGTTTTCATGCAATACCTTTGCTAAAAACAGTCCCCATTTGACCAAAAAGTGTGATTTGACAGCATGCAAGATGATGTGACATCCTGTCTACAATCTGTTCAAAGTAAATCCTGTGTGGTGTGGATTTTGTGTTCAATAACCTATTTTAGGTGCTGATTATAGTGTATTTATCTTAAAGATTCTACTGACCATGATGTATTGAACATGCTCCCCGCACACAGCTGATTGTCATAAAACATATTCTCATTGCACAGCACATTTGACTTGTATGTAACTTGCAATATGATGTCTTTGCAGTCATATACGTGTTTTTTAAACAAATAGTCAATACTATAACCATTCTCAGAAAGATTTTTGAGTGATTCAGTGAGATTCATTGCATGACTGCCATTTAACTTTTGTGGGAACCATCCCTTGTAGGACTGCATTATATCTACCAGCTGCTCTAATTCTTCATTTGTGAAAAAAGTTTTAGCCACTGTGTAATTAATAAAGTTTGTGTTGCACACTGTGACTGTGGGCATCTTTATGGTTCCACCTGCGAGTATTGGAATTCATCCATAAATGTAAAAATAATTATTGAAAAAAACTCACTTCCATTACTTTGCACTGTGAAAGAATTTTTCTTTCCCCATGTGTCCTCAGCAATAAAATTATTCACTACCAGGTGTCACATATTTAGCACATATCACTTTTGATAAGGCTGGCAAAAATAAGTAGTTCATCTAAAGATCCAAATCCAGATCACACAACACGCAAGCATGGGCAACGATGGCTGGTTTCTCAAAATAAAAACACTTTCTGTATTTTGAGTTTTTCAAAAATGAATATATGTGTTTTGAGTTTTTTTCATGAAAAAAACTTGAGTTTCTGTGTGTGTTTTTTGAAAAAAACTTGTGTTTTTTTTGTTGGTAAAAACTCACGTTTTTTAATAAAACCTCAAGTTTTTTAAAATAAAAACTCAAGCTTTTAAAAAATAAAAACTCAAGTTTTTAAGTAAAAACTCAAGTTATTTGGTAAAAACTCGCATTGAATTAAAAAAGTTGCATTTTACAGCATTTACTGTTGAAACAGTGGTTTTCTTATCAAATATTGGTTTTGCATATGTTTTGTTGTGTACTGGGAAGTTTTCTTTAGGTCACTGGAGGTACCGTATTTCCTCGAAATACCCTACGGGGGGTGATTGTTTCATAGTGCTCCCGAGAGGGGGGGGGTTAAACGAGGGGGGGTATTTCGAGGGGGGGTTATTGTTTCACAGGAAATTTTTTGAAATCCTAGTACAAAATCATGGTTTGTGATGTGCGCTGGGGTAGAAAATTGCATCAATAACTGACATGTATCAACTCCTGTATACTAATATTAGCACATAATGGTATAAACACTGTTCTAACGTGATTCCAACATTGTTTTAACGTGTGTTCTGCACTACGCAGAACACAAACTGCAGTATTTGTCATGTACGTTCTCTTTACACTCAATCTGGGGGGGGGGGTATTTCGAGGGGGGGTGGTGATTGTTTCATAGTGGTCTCGAGAGGGGGGGGGGGGGGTCAAACGAGGGGGGGTATTTCGAGGGGGGGTATTTCGAGGAAATACGGTAGTTCCAAATGGGTGACCAATACAACTGACAGCGTGGGAGCCCTCAGCTCAATTGTGTGAGCTAGCAGACCCTGATGGACACTCCTCAACACTTCGATCACAGTCCTGAAGGAACAGTTCAGTTCAAATAGTCAGTTCACAGTTTTTAACGTTTGTTATGCATTGCCAGTTCACAAAACGCACATTGCAATTGTCATGTACATTCTTTTTACACTCAATTTGGGGGGGGGATTTCGAGGGGGGGGGTATTAATACATAGTGCCCGTTTTGTGGGGGGTATTTCGAGGGGGTATTTCGAGGGGGCGTATTTCGAGGGGGGTATTTCGAGGAAATACGGTGGATAAAATGAGTTGATTAACTGAGTGGCATTTTGCTACCAGCAGCACTAATCCCCATTGGAGACCCTTGCTTCTCTAACGCATTCGATTAACCCCCATAACATTCATGAACATCAAAAAATGAGTTCACATCACGTTTAATATGTGACACCTCTATTGTCTGCCAGAATGCCACCAGAGTTGAAGCAATCAGCAGGATCCTCCTGCGTCATTTTTTCAGATTTTTTAACAGGCACATCACTGTAATCCATGAGGGTGGAGGTGCTCTTTTATATGAGTCTGTCTACAAGGCAATAGCCAAAAGTTGGACACACTGAAATTTTTTAAATTTTTTAAAGTGTTCCTTGTGCACTACCGTTCATAAACGTCCGGAATCGGGTATCATGCATCGTTCTGGTGATGCTCCAATGCAGATAAGCATGACTGCCAAGTAAATACAATAGTCACTCGTTTGATGCATACGATACTACGAGTGTTCATAATGCGCATGCAAAATTTTTTTTTTTTCTTACTCATAAGCCCTTCTAGAACAAAATAAATTTACACACCCCATTTTGTTCCTGGTGCATAAAAGTCCGGAAAATGCACCTGAAGCTATTCTAAGCTAAAGAATGCCCTCAAAAATGCTCAGGTTAGATAGAGGAAGTGATCATCAACACAAAATGCCTGAAAACGTCATCCTTTTTTTACCCCCAGGCCATGTTTTTTATGAAATTTTTATATTTATATTTATATTTTTCAATATTCTATTAGGAACATTTATACTGATACAAGAATGCAAATAACAATCTTCTGGCAGTATTCTCATCATAATATACTCTGAAACGATTTGGTATACCCTGTATCCTTGAATAAGACCCCCCTCGAATAACTCCTCCCCTTAAATAACTCCCCTTAAAAACTCAGATGAAAAATAACTCCCCTGGGGACTTATTCGAGGATATACGGTAATAGTAAAAAACAAGCAAATTTCACAGCAGATTAGTGAGAAATTTTTTATTAGCACACATCATTCGTTTTGCAGCCTTGCATGCAAGATCCCTATTTTTTTGTAAAAATTTTGAAAATCCTCGAATTACCCCCTGGGGGGTTATTTTTTCAGAGTGAAAATTTTGAGAAAAAAACGTGAAAAATGCAACAATAACCACAATTTATAAGTTTTTACAGCCTGATATAACGAAGTAGATGGTATAAACGATGTTCTAACGTAACACAGTAAGTGTTTTGAACGTCTCTTATGCATTTCCCGGACCACAAATTCATAGTGCCAATTTTGAGGGGGGGGGGGGGGTATTTCGAGGAAATACGGTGTTGAGAAGCGCACATTTTAGATAGTTGTTGAATTTGTGATATTTAATGTTGATGCGCACGTGTACTCGTGACTCGGAATAAAGCAACGACAAAACCACTTGATAATGCCCAGCTTATCCAACCATTAAACCTGCTGAACCAGCAAAGTGGTGGACGCCCTGGTACTTTCTCCGGGATCCAGGTCCAGGTGCGAAGGGGGGTAGTTATCTTGAGTTGTCCTCGAAAATATGTCCGAGTCGATGTTATCTTGAGTTGTCTTTGAAAATATGTCCGAGTCAATATCATCCACATTGTCTGTGCCAGTACGCCACACAAGGGCTAATCCAATCAACCACATTTCAACTTTTCATCCGGATTCTGCGGCTGAGCGTCAGCTCCAGGCAGATTTGTTGCGCACCGCTTGGCATCAGAGCCCTAGGCGCAGCCCTCCCCGAAGGCGCATAATTCAGTTATGCCAGTGCATTATGTAATCGACGTACCTTCAGCGGCGAATCTCTGCCCACACCCAAAATCGAGTTTTTTGATAAACACGCAAGGCTGTCCCGCCAGAAGGGTGTTGCGTGATATCAATTTTGTGGACGCTTATACTGGGCGTCACTATGTAATGGATAACCCATTGATTCCATCGTCGGACGACGCACCTTTGCGTCAAGTGAATTCATCATCTTCTGACGCATCTTTGAAAAAGTGTGTTGACGAATTATCCACTCAAATCAATAGGATGGAATCACTTTTTGAAACTGCAATTGCTGAAATTTTGGCGTTGTCTAAAGATGTTGGTGCTTCGGTGTTGTCCAGAGGTGCTGGTGCACCACCTGCGTTGTCTTCAAATCTTCCTGCATTGTCTCAAGGTGTTGGCGCCTCGGAGTTGTCCAGAGGCGTTGTTGATTCTTCGATGTTGTCCAGGGGTGTTGGTATTTCTGCGAATTCTCCGCCAGTGTTGCTCGATTCTCCACAGGTGATTGATGTGGTTCATGGCGCTGATTGTATTGAGGATGGGGTAAAAGTTGAAAATGAACCCGCGCAAGTTGAAAATGAACCGGCGCAGACAGAAAATGCGCAGGGTGAAAACACAAGTCCCTGGTTGCTTGATAGATTTTCCGCTGCGCCAACAGCCATGTCGAAAAGATCATCCGGCGATTTGCTTCACCAATGGATGTTGGTGAAACCCCATTTATTAGATAAAATTCCGGTTTTCAGGGGAAAAGGAGATGCCATAAAATTTGGGGAATGGAAGCGACAAGTAGAGGCTACCGCAAGTTCTATTCATGACGCTGCCTTGCTTTCGCATTTCTGGAAAGATATATTTTCCACCAAATTGTCTGGTGATGCTTATCGGGTGTTGAACACATTGTTTCAAGTTGATCAACTTTCTGATTTTTCATCGGTCATGAAATCATTGTCAGACGTGTTCAAAGATCGCGCTCTCAGCTATACGACTTTAGAATGGGATAACACGGCGATGACGCGTTCAGAGACGTTGACTGAGTTTTATTTGAGATTATTGTCGAAAATACCATTGGAGTTGAAAACAAGCGTGGGGGGTTCCCGCTCGTGCATTGAGGGGCTGGTGTCATCCAAATTTTGGTCCAGGTATGACGCCACTCGTTTTGACAAGTTCGTCATGGCGAACTTCAAAAAGCAGTTCACCTCGCAGTCCACCCCACTTTCTGAGGCAATTCACGTGGTTGACAATTATTTTGCTGAGTTTGTCAAAAGTTCTCCACCTGGTATTTTGAAAACAAATAATCCACGTCCCACTGGCATTCGTCAATTGATGCAACCGTCTAATGATCCATGGTGTCCTCGAGCAGGACATTATGGTCACAGGATCAGCCAGTGTCACATGTTGCAAATTGAAAAAGAATGCAATTCAGCACCTAAATTGCCATTTCGAAATAATCCGCCGGCAAGTGACCGCGCGGAGGGTTATGGACAGGTCAAACGAGTCGGTCAACAAGTGACGCATGATATACCTGGAAATAGGAATATCGCTTCCGCGAAAGTAGGGGTGTCTGAGTCACAGCCTTGCAAGATAGTTGAGTCATTGCCTGACGAGGCAACTTTTCCGCCAGAACAAGTGGGTAGTGATGAAATTGACCCTTGTGCTGAGTTCGTCACGGAGTTTCATCATAGAGTGTCCCAGCTGTATAGCCAGGATCCTGGTAAGTTCAGTGGTTGGTGTTCACAGTTCACTCATGCATTGCCCATTTTATCACAGACCTCTGTGAAAACAAAGTCGGAGAATTTTTCGAAAGTGTGTTCGATGACAGCGCCAAGTAAAAAATCGAATGAAGAAAATGATTTTCAATGTACTGATCCTATGAATTTTCTGTCTGGCGATTTGTGTAGGAATGTTGTGGGTGATTGCGATGCGTATGGATTTATTCAGTCCCCATTTGGTTTCAGTGCATCGAGTAAAATCGGTGACAATCAGCATTTGTGTGTGAGTGTAAAAGCGAATAATGGGCCATTAGTGTATGCTACGGTAGACATCGAAACGGTGCCATGCCGGGTACTTTTAGACAGTGGTTGTACCCGGTCACTGCTGCCTTTGTCACTTTTGAAACTTATCTCTTCACGTTGTGGTCGCGATTTGTTGTCATCTACGGTAAAGTTGTCAGTCATGCTTGACACAGTCAACGGGAAAACGTCCGAAGGAGAACTTCTTGAAGTGAAATTGTTGGTTGATCATTCTTCTCCTATTGATAAAATCAGGCGTAAAGTGCTGGCCACTTTCCTTGTCAATTCCAATCAAGATGCGTTGACAGAAATCTTGATTGGAACGGACCTTTTGAGTTTTTTAAAACTTTCCTGGTTGATACCAATTGTTTTGGAAAGAAATTGTTCAGCCCCTTTACCTGAAAAAAGAGTAGATATAACACAACAGGTGGAGGCAAATGAGAAAGCATTCAAGTCAATCTTTTCACAATTGGTAATGGCTTCAGGCTCAATTTTTGTGCCAGCAAAAAGCATGTGTAGCAAGAGTTTCACTCTGCCAAATCGTCCATCTTCGGTATTGCGCGCTACTTGGGAAAATTCTGTGTTGGTCATTTCAAACACCGACTCTCCAGTCACTGGCTTGGGGTTGTACAACACTCTGGTTCCGATTAGAAAAAATTGGTAATACTCTTTGTGTTTTTTCAATGAAAATGATTATCCTATCACAGTCAATAATGCTGTGGTCGCCAGGTGTGAAATTTTTCCGTCAACTTCCATCCATGTTCCTGGCAGCTGTTTTTCCAATATTTATCACAATGAAAATGCTTTGGCATGCTTTGGTGTGCAGTCAAAATTTCGCGGTGTTTCTGCCGGGTTGGTAAATTTGCCAGCTCCTCCGAGGGTGCATTCTGACGTCGACAAAGTTGGAGAGCCTGAAAAGGAAGGGCCTGTCACTCCTGAACAGCGCACCGAGTATGTATGGGATCAGTTGAAAAAAGATATTCAGATTGAATTGTCAAAATCGGAGAAGTCCCGGTTTTTTTATTTGATTTCTCAGTTTCACGACGTGTTCAGTTGCGGGGATTACGATGTAGGGAAATGTCCATGGATTTCACACAAAATCATCACTGATCCCACCCAGCCACCTATAAAACAGGCTGCTCGTTATGAAGCCAGGAGCAAAAGGGCATTCATCCATAAAGCTGTTTCTTCTATGCTCCGGGAAGGCATCATCGAGCCCTCTAATGGGGCATGGGCGTCGCCAATAACAATAGCTCCGAAAGGCATGGCTGATTTCAGATTTTGTGTGGATTTAAAATTGACTCATTCCCATTACCTCAAATTGGTGAGCTTTTGTCTGAATTTTCTGGTCGCAAAGTGTTTTCCGCTCTAGACATCTGTCATGGCTACAACAATGTGCCGTTGGCGGACGAGGACACGATGGAGCGCACTTCTTTTGTGTGTTCGCTGGGTCAATTTCGGTACACAAGGCTCCCATTTGGTACCGTAAACGCGGGTGCTACTTTTTCCCGCATGATGGGGCTAATTTTGTCAGGGTTGAATGAGGATCCCTCCTCACCGTGGGTCCGAGCGTACATTGACAACATTTTGTGCAGCAGTTTTACCGTGGATGAACGTTTTCAGCATCTGGAGAAGTTGTTGTCTTGTTTGAGATGGGCTAATCTGAAAATTCAACCCGCAAAATGCAAATTCTTTGCATCTGAGCTTAAATATTTGGGGCATCAAATATCTGCCAAAGGTATTTTTCCCGCTCCGGTTCGATATCGGGCGGTGATTGAGCAGCCAAAAGTTCATTCTAAGCAGGATTTGCGGCATTTTCTGGGCAAATGCATTTATTATTCACATTTCATCCCGAATTTTAGTAGAATTTTGGCTCTGTTGTATTCTGTCTTGCGAGGGCAGATCCCGAAAAACGGCAATACTCATTTCGAGTGGACAGAGGAAATGTTGACTGCTTGGGACACTTTAAAACATTTATTGTCCACAGTCCCTGTTTTGGCTCACCCTGTGTTTGATGATCCTCGAGGTTTCATCTTGGAAACAGATGCTAGTGGTCAGGGTCTGGGGGCTGTTTTGTCCCAGTATGGAGATGATGGGAAAATTCATCCTGTATCGTACATATCAAAACGTTTGACACATCCTCACACTTCATATTTGGCTGCTTCGCTCGAAGCGTTGTGTACCTGCTAGGCGCTTCGCAGATTTGCTGATTACGTGGAAGGGCAGAAAGTTGTGGTCATCACGGACAATTCTGGGATACAACAGGTGTTATGCTCGCCTCATCACAGTAAACTAGAACGTTGGGCTATGTTCGTACAGGATAAGGTGACTTTGTTTATTCATTGGCCCGGAAATCAAAACTCAGTTGCAGACGCGTTGTCGCGTAATCCGATTGATGAGCCCGAATTCGGGCCCGATGAATTAGATAAACCGTCAGAAATAGTGAATGATCACCCCATAAGCAAAACTCTGATGTGTGCCCGAGTTGAGCCATTCCTGTCAACTCAAACTGAAATTGATTGGAAATCAATTCAAATGCGGGACGCAGAGTTGTCCCAAATCATTGCTAGTTTGGAGGCGGACCCAGAATCTATTTTCAGCACGCTTTTGTCATTGATGGGGTGTTGTATTTTCGGGCTCCGACATTTTCACAACATTTGTCTATATGGCCCCCCAAATCGTGGCAGCATGCGTGTCTAGTCCAGGCACACATTGGGGTGTATGCCAGCCATGGCAGTCAAGCCAGGACTTTGGAATTGTTGTGCCAATATTTTGTGTTGCCTGTGAATGTATTTACGGAGTTCTCAAAATGGATAGTGCCTAAAAATTGTGCCCTGAGCCGCTGCTCATCTAAAAATGTGGCGGTGATTGTCACCGCGATGAACATTCTTTTCCTCGCGGTGACATCGAAAAAGCAGGCGGTGACAATCACTGCGTCACCGCCACATTTTTCGTCACTGACTGGACCCATTGGAGTAGCTTAGGACTATTTTACCAATTTTCCATTTTTTTCCGGTGTCCAGGTTTTGTTCCTGGAGTGGCTATTGACTCGTAGACTGACTCATAAAAATATGGTATCTGTGGCTTTGCAGATGCAAATGGGCAGCACTTTCTGTGTGCATTCCATGGTGTTTGGTTTTTTTCTGATAAATTTTTTTGCAGTTGTGGCTCTCAAACCTACCATGGTATGCTGACAAATTTTGATGTATCAAATGCTTCAGCTACACCATGCAATGTATTTTTCTTTAACCACTTGTCCTTTATCATGTGGTATTGGTGACGCTCAGATTTCTCTTGATTACCATCGGTCTGATCTATTACAGAGTGCATAACAAACAATTAAAGTAGATAAAATTTAAAGAATGACGATGACACTAAAAGATAGGGTCAAAGACTATGAACAGTATGTACTGTATTTAAAAAAATTATATATTTTTTTCAAAACTAATTTAACAAAGTGCAATGTCATCATATTTCAATCAAGCCCCGAGCCTATGCTCAACAGCATCAAAGCATTTGCATCAAAGCTTATAACAAATACAAATACAGTTATAACATTAACAAATATGGTAACCAAATCAACTATAATCAAAAACAATTAATTTGTTATACACATTTCTTCTCAGGGTGCAAAAGTTTTCCTAGTGAGCATTTATCCCAGAATTCATTGGGTGAATTCATTTGCCAAAATCATAGTACAATCCTATAACTGTGGTAAGCACACTTTTACAAAAACTTGGTCTGCTTTTAGAGGGAACTTTTTTGTTTATTTGGTTCAAATTTCACTTTGTTTTGCTTTTAAAAGCATGTTAGATCAACTTGACATTGGCATGTGATACCACGCACTGATGTAACTTCTAAAATTTCATTCCTATGTCCATATTCCATTTACTTAATCTGTATGTTTTTGTACAGGGATGTACAGCCACTTGTCTGTGGTGTAGTGATGGAAAAGCGCCAGGAAATATGGCGCCAGGCGCCAATGGCGTCATGGCGCCATCTGAAAAAATGGCGCCAGCGAAAATGGCGCCATTTGAAAATATGGCGCCAGGCGCCAAAATGGCGCTAACAATAAAAGTCATTATTTGAGCATGTAGATCATTACAGAAGCATTTGTAGAAGAGCAATGTCTCATACCATTTTCTGATGGTAAAAAACACTGGAACTGCATCCTATACACAGTAGATATTCAAAAAAATTCCATGGGGACCATTTTTTACCTTACTTTCTTTAGGTGCAGTGTTTCCAGCAGCAATTTTTGAAGCGGAGAATTATGTATTTACATTCTGCGAGAACAAATTTCATATCATAGGGTATCATCACATAAGATAGTTTTCCAGCCTGAAATATTCATATGAAAAATACTTACTTTTAGTCAGAAGTATTATATGTAAACTTTAGTACTGCATACATATATACATTTACATTTCTTCCCCAGAAGTACCTGTGCTCGCTTTTACATATACTTTTTGAAAGTATCTGAGTACGTACTGAAAACGTAGTCACAGTGAAACACAACTATCTGACAACTCGCTGCCAGCTTGCTTGCCAAACAACAAAAATAGTGCCAGCTCGCTGACAATCAATTACAGCTTGCTGCCAACTCGCTGACAGTAAGCAATGGGCTGGTTTCAGCTCGCTGACAACCCATGTCAAACATGCTGTTAACGTGTGTGCAGCTTGCTGACAACTTGCTGCCAGCTGTGCAGCTGCTGGAGAAATGTACCCCAACTTTCTGCCACTTGCTGACAACTGTGTTCCAACTCTCTGCCACTCGCTGACAACTACATTCCAACTCGCTGCCAACAGTAAACAAAGCGTTGTAAGCCAGTTGGAAGCGAGTTGTCGGAGAGTTGTGTTTCACTGTGAGTTTGTTTGTGTTGATTCAGTGTACATTTCTGTAAAATGGTAAATTGTATGGTTTGAAAATTCATTGAAATATTGGCAAGTGTTCCATGAAAATGTGCTGGTGTAAATATGTTTCTATTACATTTTTATGCATACCGCATTTTTATACTACTCTCGGGGTGTTTATTTTTTTCAGAGTGGAAATTTCGAGGGGTTTATTTTTTTCCCCAGCTCGAAAACGCCTGGGGCTATTTTGAAACGGGGGGAGGGGTTAATTCAAGAGGGGTATTTCGAGGAAATATGGTATTTTAAAATTAAGTTGGCTCGACTGATACTTTTTATGTATACGAAATACTGAGTATTTATTATTAACACTCATTATTACATGTTATGCAGAGGTGGAAGTTTTGAATCTAAAGAAGTGTCAAAAACTGATGAAAACAGCTTTAATCTCAGATAGTTATAATTGAACAGATGCAGTTAAAAATAGTAAAAATATAAATTGCCAGTATACATATTGGCGCACTTTCTGGCGCCATCCAAAACAATGGCGCCAGGTGCCAAATTGGCGCCAGCAAAAATGGCGCCAAGCGCCAAGGGCGCCATGGCGCCATTCGAAATGATGGCGCCAGGCGCCAGATGTCGCCAGATAAAAGGGCGCCAGCGCGATGGCGCCATTCCATCACTACTGTGGTGCTATTGACGCTCGGCGCCGCTAGTGCCAAAAGCGCCATTAGCATTGAAAAAAATCTCTGGGAGATTTGTAAATATTTAAAAAATCCCAGAAAATATAAGATTTTCTGACATTTTTATTTTTTTCCACGATGTTCCAGAGAGATTTAATTATTTATTTTTTTCTGATTGAGAAAATCTCTCGAGAAAATTTCTCAAGAAGAACATATGTTATGTATTGATTTTGAGCAGGGTTGGTTTTATAAAAATCATTTGTATACAAATTGTATAAAAATTGTATAAAAATGTATTTTATTTTTATTTTATTCTTGTTTCATTTTATTTTATTTTATTTTATTCCAAATGGACCATTTTACAAAAATTTTACAGAAATTTTACAAAAAATCATAATCTTGCATGCAAGGTCAGAAAAATGTGATAATTAGATAATGTCAAGCAAAGTATAATTGTCATGACAAATGTCATGCAGAGTGTAAATTGTATATCTGAATCTTATGTTTTGGTATCCAAACCTTATATTTTGGTATCCAAATCTTATGTTTTTGTATCCAAATGTTCACATAAGATTTGGTTACAAAAACAACAAGATTTGGATACAAAAGATAAGATTTGGATACAATTTGCTTTACATTTTCCACTTTAATTTATATTTGTCATGACAATTGACACTTTACTTAACATTTTCATGAAGATTGACACTTTCCATTCCATTTCATAGGACATTTTGACACTTTACATGGCTTAGGACTGCCCCAGCTCCGCAAATGAACAGGTTGAACTATAAACAACAGAAAAATTTTTTACAAAAACTATGAATTTTTATACAATTTTTATAAAAATATGAATTTGTATACAATTTTACAAAAATTTTACAAAAATTCGAATTTTTATACAATTTTTATTTTTATTTTGAAATTTTCCATTTTATTTTATTTTATTTTATTCTTCAATTTTCCATTTTATTTTAATTTTATTTTTATTCTTTTCTGAGATTCTGCCAACCCTGATTTTGAGCAATGATTAAAGATTCAGCTGAAAAAAATTAAAAAATCGCAATAATTTTAAATGGATCACTCTAAAATTGGGTGAATAGTAAATATTTGCTGGGTGATGTAATATTTTTGGACGTTCTGTGGCTGGAACAATTGAGCAGTGAACAATTGCCACCAACTACCCTAAATCCTCAAATAAGACCCAAGGGGAGTTTTTTTCCTCAGACATTTTACAGGGGGAGTTATTGAAGGGGGAGTTATTTGAGGGGATGAGTTAATTATTCCTCAGTAAACTTGGACTTCATTAATTGTATGGAGCCACTATGTAAACTCATGCAATTCAAACAATGAACATGGAGGACAGAATGCTTTGCAAATATGCTTTTCAAAGATTTTGGTGAAAAAGTCATCTGATAAATTCTGTGTGGATTATCACACCTGAAAGTGATGTACTCTATTGTATTCCATTGAGAAAAAATGTACCTAAATCATATTTTTGTTAATTATTCAGATTGTATAAGTAGTACAAAGTGTGCTGCCAGTAGACAATATGTTGTAATCATTTGAAATTTGGTAATGAAAAGCTTAAACAGCACATGAGGTGCTTAATATCTACTCAGAATGGTTCAAACACCTTGACATATCGAATTTAAGGTAATTTAAGTTAAGATATTTTCTGAGATTTTTTGAACTGCAAGAGATTTTCTCAGAGATTTAATTGAGGCGTCTAATTCTAAAAGTCGACAAGTCCACAAAATGCGATTTTGAGTAAATCGCATTTTAAGTTTCATTTCCAATTCCAGGTCCGTGGTGCGTGTCCAATGGGGCTCTCTCATGCTCAACATAAAGTTCCAAATGTTAACAATAACGTGACAAAATTTTCAGCCCCTGCTCCCAACGTATATGTGAAAAATTGGGTGTCTATAAAATTCTACTCGGACAGAACAAAACTGTTTTGGGGAGGGAAATGGACTTGTCGACTTCTTGCACTCGAGAACATTTTTGTTTTCTATTTTCAATTATATTTTCAAAAATGACCCGAGACATTAGATTATTTTTTTTTTGAGAGATTTTCTGAGATAATATTTAATTATATTTTCTTAAAATCAGCCATTTTTTCAATGCTAAGCGCCATGGCTCTTTTCGCTCTTGGCACTATTCATCGGTAAATTTGTTCGTGGGTGGGAGAAGATGCCATAACCCGCTCTTCTATTGGAGGTGCTGTTCTATTGGAGGTATGCCGTTATATTATTAGGTTCTCAACTAAGTAACCTTAATTTTTTGCGTATGTGTGATTGCAAAAAATTAATGTTACTTAGTTGACAACCTAATAGAATAAATATGGTAAATACCCAGGCATAAACCTACTAACTAGGATCATCCAGTACAATTTCGTGAGATATGATTTGGAAGCAGCAAAAACTTTCCCGACAGATAAATAAATATAAATATCAGTGAAACAGCTGCTGAACGCAGTGGAGGTGGATGGTTGTGGTGATGAATAAAAATTACTAGTGAATTTTGATTGAAATAATCTTTCTTTACAATTTAAACATAAATGACACAGAACTATCACAGTTTGACTTGTCGGCTTTTAATTGAATGATATGTTGGTTTTTTATTGCTTCTCTGTTTTTGTAAATTATTTCCATGATGAATAGTGTATTTTATTTGCTCATTAATGTTATTTTGGAACTTCCACATAAATCAAACTAAAAAAAAAAATTTTCGACACAAAAATACAAATAATTAGGGCACCAATACACTGACTTGTTCAATATTGTAGAGGGAAAGCCAGCTCGCTGACAACCCGCTGCCAGCTTGCCTGTCAAGTTGCAAAAATCAGCACCAGCTCACCGAAAACATTTATGAAACTCGCTGCCAGCTCACTGACATATTTTAAGCAAAATTCTTATTTAAAAATGCCTTGCAGCATGCTGACAGTCCGCTGACAACTGCAGCAGCAGCCCCCACAATAAACTAGCACCTGGCTGCCAAATGTTAACAACTGCTTGTCAGCTTGTTGTCTCCTAGTTGGCAGCGAGTTGTCAGTGGCTGTGTTTCCCTGTGTTGTATCACTGTTCAGTTGGTGTATCAGTGTCAGGTGGACATTAACAGACAAAGAACAGTTCACAAAGCTCTGTCAATGTGTCCTCGGTAGTCGGTACCTATTATTTGCAAATGCAGTCAGCAGTTGACACGCGAGTGTTATCAGTTGAAGCAAACTGAGCATGGAAGCGCCCAACCACAGACTGATGCTGCCTCCCACTCTGCTTAGAAAATTCATCATTGATTTTGCAACATATAATGTGTTTACCTGAGAGAAAGAAAGTAAGGGAAAAATCTAAAGTGTGATCGCGGTCGGTGTAGGGTGTGAACAAATACTTTTTACAGAAAACAGAAATGGAAACAGAAAAATTTTTTGCACTTGCTGGAAAACAGAAATGGAAAAAGTTTTTGCACCTGCCGGAATATGGAAAATGGTAAAATGAAAAACTGGAAAATGGAAGCGGAAACAGAAAAATTTGCTGAAATTCAGCTAGAAATAGAAAAAAATTTGCTGCAATTTTGCTGGAAATGGAAAACAATTTGCAGTAATTTATCCAGAAATGAAAAGATTGCAGAAATTTTGTTGGAAAAAAAAGAAATTCACATAACTGAAACAGAAAACAAAAATTTTGCTGGATAATGAAAAAGTTGGAAAAACAGGCAATTGAGCCAGAAAATGGAAAAAGGTGGAAAAACGGAAAATTAAGCTGGAAAATGGAAAATGAGCCAGAAAAAAGGAAATGGAAAAAGGGAAAAAATTAACTGCCAGAAAACGGACACAGAAATGGAAAAAATTGGCTGTAGAAAGCAGAAATGGAAACTGGAAAACTGAAAGTTGAGACCATAGTTGGTGGCACCTGCTTCTGCGTGGTCTCGAAGCCCACAGTCAGCACGGCCACCCTGTCTCTGATTTCCTGCGCACTGGTCGCATTGAAACCCCATAGTTTGCCTGCTTCTAATGCCTGAAAAATGTTTGATTGCATACATTCCATCAAATTAATGCTGAATTTTTTCATTCCGTATGATAAACTTGAAATGAGCAAACCTGGCCACCAGGTAGTATTTTTCCAGTTGTGACACTGGTGACAAAAACAGTGGAGTATTCACACAGCGGCTTGCACTTCTTCATGCATCCCAGATGTGTAGCCCTGCAACACGACACTAAATGAAACGATTAGATCATAGCCAATTCACAGTACAAATGTGTGTGTGATGCATGACCACTAAACATAATCTGTTCATAATGTGGCCACACAAGCTAGTTTTCATGATTACCATGGTTTCATGGTTTCATGGTTTTGAATTTTCTCTAAAAACTGATTGATTGATGCTTCCACCATCCCGTCACTGACCACTTTTACTCAGCGCACTAGTATTATGATGCAATTACCATATTTCTTCTAATAGAAGAGTGTCATTCTATTTTTTCATCAACTTTTTTACCTGCCGTTCTATTGGAGGCTGCCGTTCTATTGGAGACTGCCGTTCTATTTTCTCACCAATATTTTTCACACATTTTTCATTTGAAAACCCATTCATTCCATTTGAATTATTTAAAACACCCCCCCCCCCTCGAAATACCCCCCCCTCGTTTAACCCCCCTCAAAATTCTCACTCTGAAAAAATAAACCCCCTGTGGGTATTTCGAGGAAATACGGTATTTCTATCAACTCATTTCATATAATATGCGCTATTTACACAATAACATCCCATTTTTGTTAAATTTAGACAGAACGCATATTGATCAAATTCCTGAAAGGTGGATTTACAGCACAACGACAAATAGAAGGTGAATGTCGAGGCCTCTTTTAATTGTTTTCCATAGATCACCTCACATCAGAGTTGTTAAAATACCGGTATTTTTTGGAAAGCGTAAGCGTAAGCGTAAATACACTTTCCAAATTTTGAGTATGGATACTGTACAGCGTAAGGTATTTTTCAAATACCTAGGAAAGCATAAAAAAAAGCGGTAAGCGTAAATTTTTTTTGAGAGAGCGCTCTTGCTATTGAGCATCGGAAAATAC
>OZ038452.1:31498803-31561411 GCA_964036195.1 Sphaerolaimus hirsutus
CCCAAATTGAGTGTAAAGGTAACGTACATGACAATAACTGTAGTTTGTGTTCTGTGTACTGCAGAACACACGTTAAAACAATGTCGGTGTCACGTTAGTACAGTGTACATACCATCTACATACTAATATTAGTCTACAGAACCTTATAAATGGCAGTTTTTGTTGCATTTTTCGACGTCTGCGTACGTTTCAGACGACAATTTCGTACTTGGTTTTCAAAAATTTTCTTGTGAAACAATAACCCCCCCCCCTCGAAATACCCCCCCCCTCGTTTAACCCCCCCCCCCTCTCGGGACCACTATGAAACAATCACCCCCCGGGGGTATTTCGAGGAAATACGGTAAGATGTAAAATGACCACTTAAAATTACGTTGTGAAATCAATTACATGAGTGTGGATGATGAATGATACAGGTAGTGATGTTAAAGGCACCGGGAAAAATGACACCGCACCGCACCGGCACCTCTCCCATGGCGTGAAAAGGACACCTGGCACCCTGGGGCAACGGCCAAAAAATGGCACCGCACCGTACCGGCACCGGTGCCATTCTGAAAAAAATGGCACCAGCACCTAAGGGCACCGGCTGGTCGCTGGTGCTAGCACCGAAAGGCACCGCACCGGGTTAAATTTTCTAGAACAATTAGGCGATAAAAATGGTCAATGTACACAGCTTTAGTGCAATAAATGAGCTTTTGCTGTGCATAGGATACCGTATTTCCTCGAAATACCCCCCCCCCCCCTCTCGAAATACCCCCCCTCGTTTGACCAACCCCATCTCGGGACCACTATGAAACAATCACCCCCCCCCCCTCGAAATACCCCCCCCAAATTGAGTGTAAAGGGAACGTACATGACAATAACTGTAGTTTGTGTTCTGTGTACTGCAGAACACACGTTAAAACAATGTCGGTGTCACGTTAGAACAGTGTACATACCATCTACATACTAATATTAGTCTACAGAACCTTATAAATGGCGGTTTTTGTTGCATTTTTCGACGTCTGCGTACGTTTCAGACGACAATTTCGTACTTGGTTTTCAAAAATTGTCCTGTGAAATAATAACCCCCCCTCGAAATACCCCCCCTCGTTTAACCCACCCCCCCCCCTCTCGGGACCACTATGAAACAATCACCCCCGGGGGGTATTTCGAGGAAATACGGTAGATGGGTTGTGTTTTTTGGGAGGGGGGTCCACCAGACATTTGTGTTATCCACGTGGTAAAATCACCAGTCCCGAGATAATGGGGTCTATAGAAAAGTGATCGCTTTACATGGCCAATCTGGCCAATCGTATTTGAAGTTCAATGACTCGGCCATATCTTGACCGATTTAAATCAGTGAACACTTACAATGATCGGCTCAATCTGTAGATTCATTTTTATAGGTCGGATTAGTTTTTATATGTTGGATGCCTATTCTTTTTACGGTGTAAATGTTAGAACAATGTCATTTTAAAGCATCGCAAGCACGGTTTGATGTGCATTACATTGCGTCACTTTTTAAGTGTACACA
This sequence comes from Sphaerolaimus hirsutus, assembly GCA_964036195.1. NCBI lineage: Eukaryota > Metazoa > Nematoda > Chromadorea > Monhysterida > Sphaerolaimidae > Sphaerolaimus > Sphaerolaimus hirsutus. The sequence continues at coordinate 31,500,317 of OZ038452.1, forward strand.
TGCATGTTCTGAAAAGTGACATATTATGAACCCTTGAAACCCTGCCGGTGCCTTTCCCGGTGCCCCAGTTGTTTCGGCTGGTGCTAGCACCTTGGGCACCGGCCAAAAATTGGCACCGCACCGCACCAGCACCGGTGCTATTCTGAAAAAAATGGCACCAGCACCGGCAGGGCACCTCTGAAAATCGAAAGGGTACCGCACCAGCACGGGTGCTGGTGCCCTTCGGTGCCCAGCACCGGGGCACCGGTGCCCCGGTGCCTTTACATCACTAGATACAGGTCCACAATTTTTTATGGATATTGTGTAAATATATGTAGGTACCTATACATTAATCGTGTCCAATACTGAGTGTTGTCAGCCACCCTTAGAACGAATTGAAAAATGCAATTTTTTATTCATTTTATGTCAAATTCACGCTGAGCTGTCTCGGCTTAATTGGCAATATGATTGATATAGTCAAACCAGCCTACATGTAAATTTCAGCATCAATGGAACAAGACTCTTTGTATTGGACGCTGCTACATTCATACACCCAGTCAGGTTTTGTTTTATTGAGTTTTTTCCTCATGTTCGACAACTCTGGAGGTTCACACGAACATCTTTTCACTTTATCTTGAATTTGACAGTCCTGTTCACAATTTGATTTGCTATATTGATCGTCTGTAATATTTGACCTTGTTCAAGTGAATATTTTAAAGTGTAGAATTTTTACTGACACCTGGTGCCAGTTCCGCAAGTGGAGAAGTGAAAATTGAAACGGGAAGTGAGAAATGAAAAGCGTAGTGAAAAACGAAGTGAGATTTTGACGTGAAGTTTTTTGAATAGGGTTATACCTTCAATTCCAAAGTTCCGCACAACCGCAAAAATCGGCACCGAAAAATCTCACTAAATAATTGTAACCATAATCAGAAACAATGCTGTCTAAGCAATGCTGTGATCCTTTACTTTTATCTTTTTAACTTCTCATTTCACTTTGCTTTTCAATTCTGATTTCACTTCTCCACTTACGGAACTGGCCCCTGAATTTATGTCTTTTGCAACTATCGTATTTCCTCGAAATACCCGCCGCGGGGTGATTGTTTCAGGGTGTGAATTTTGAGGGGGGTTAAAAGGGGGGGGGGGTATTTCGGGGGGTGGGGCTTATTATTTCGGCAGAAATTTTTTGATCTCCCAGTACTAAAATGTTGTTTGTAACGTACGCTGACGTCGAAAATGCAAGAAAAAGCACCATGTATAAGAGTCTACGCACTTTATAAGTAGGTATGCTAATTGTTTAAAACAGGTTCAACGTAACACATTCATTGTTTTTAACGTCTGTTCTGCATCGTCCGAATCACAAACAGTAGCTTTGTCATGTACGTTCTCTGTACACTCAATTTGGGGGGATATTTCGAGGGGGTGGGTAATTATTTCATAGTCGCCATTATGAGGGGGAGGGTGTATTTCGGGAGGGGGGTATTTCGAAGGGGGGAATGTCGAGGAAATACGGTATGTATGTAGCTTAAAGGACCCATGTGTAAAACCATACATATGACGAACCTGACAGGTACAGCATTTCTTGGGGTTGTGGTGTACATGGTGGTTTTTGAAATAACTGTAAGGTGTAAAGGGTCTGCATCACATTTCGGGTTTAACACCCTACCAGTGATTTAAAAGCGCAATGGCGCTGGCGCTTGGCGCTAGCGCCAAAGCAAAAAACTCCATGGCGCTTGGCGCTCATGTTCAGAAAAGCGCCATGGCGCTTTTGGCGAAGTGGCGCCATTGCCGCTTGATGCCACCAATGCCAAATGGCGCAAAAAGTCTGGCGCTTTCTACATCACTACACCCTACTCCCGGGCTCTCTAGCCAGCAGAGTTGCGAAAGCGTATTTACGCTTACCCAAAATACCCGGGTAAATGGGTATTTATACTTACGCTTTCGTAAAATACACATACGCTTTTTTAATCTTCCCTTGCCGAATTACCCGGGTACTAAAAGCATAAAAAACGTTTCACACGGTCCAGTTGCATGCTTTAAAAAAGTGTAAAACAACAAAAAAGGAAATGAACAAAAACGCGTACTAAAAACTGACTGTGTGTGTGCAGTATAACACTAAAAACAGCAGCAAATGTACACAATTATGTTGAAATACAAATGTCTCATGTAAATTGTCTTCCCTAGCAATATCGTAGCTTCAGATTAGGAATTTTGGGGCTGAAAATGGATTGCGAAAATTGTCGCTGAGAGCTTTATTTTGAAACAGTTCACTGAACAAAAACAGACAGAATCCGGGATGCATTACCTTTGCCGCCACTGTATGTGAGTATATATTCACCTGGTATGCATATTTATATGACTGTGAATGCATACAGAAGCTTAATGTATAATAATTATGCAACTGTGTACTAATTCATGTGAAAATATGACAATGGTGTATAAATTCATCTAATAGTGAAAGCAATGGTGTTTTCTGACGCAACAGCACTTTCTAAAAGAAATTTACGCTGACGCTTTATTTTACGCTTTCCTAGGTATTTTAAAAATACCTGATGCTTACAGTATCCATACTCAAAATTTGGAAAGTGTATTTACGCTTACGCTTACGCTTTCCAAAAATACTGGTATTTTAACAACTCTGCCAGCCAGCTATCTGTGCCAGACCCTGCGGCACTCGCAGACATGTAAAATGCTGTGTAAAATGTAAACACTAGGCAAAATGTCATGTACAGTTAGGGTGTCAAATTTTCGTTTTCTGTTTTCCGTTTCAGTTTTCCGAAGGCAAAGTTTTTCCGTTTTCCATTTCGTTTTCCATCCGCTGACATTTTTTTCCGTTTTCTTTTCCGTTTTCCAGCCACAAATTTTGTTTTCCATTTCCGTTTCCGTTTTTCTGGCTCATTTTCTGTTTTCCGGCTAACTTTTCAGTTTTTCTGGCATTTTTCTATTTTCCAGCTAAATTTTCTGTTTTTCCACCCTTTTTTTCCTTTTTCCAGCTAAATTTTCTGGGTTTTTTTCCACCTCAAATTCCCTTTTTCTGGCTCAACTGTCTGTTTTCTGTTTCAGCCAAACTGGTAAACATGCATGAATGTTTTCAATTTTGTTAATTCTTTCCATTTTCAATCAAAATTTCAGCAATTTTTACCATTTCCAACAAATTTCAGCAATTTTTTTCCATTACATTGCAAATCTCATTTTTAGTTTCCGGTTTTCGGGCCTTGTTTTCCGTTTTCCGGTCGCTAAATTTTTTTCTGTTTCTGTTTCCGTTTTCCGCAAGTTAATTTCCCCAGCAGAATCTGAACTTAAGGTATTCTGAGAGGTGATGATTTTGTGGAAATACTAGATCCTCCGCTATGAACACCATCAAAAGTTACAATCATCTAGAGACGCCCAAAACCCTGATTTTGTGCAATTAATACTCGATGAACTTCCCAAAAGTGGCGAATTGCAGAGACCCCCGTTTACCAGCTGATCCAGTACAGTTGTAGTAATGTTATGCACGCGCGACTGCAGCATGATATGTGTCACGACACCGGTCGACGCAGTCATCCAACGGTTTTCATCTGCGTACATTGGGTTGATTTGAAAAAAATCAGCTCAAATCAACTGATTAATGCGCAATGATGGAAATAATAGTATAGCTTGACGCTATTTTTGCACGGCGCCAGGAACATGAATACTGTGTAGCCGTGAATAAGAACCCTTGAATAACTCCCCCTCATAAACTTCTGACGAAACTTGGATCCCTCACGTACATATGTATTTTCATACTACATATACATGTATCTACTGTATTTCATATTCTCGAATCTTTTTCGGTATTTTAAGAATTGATTTGTGTAGTTTTTAATTTTTTATGATACTTTTCAAATTTTTAAAGAAAAATATTGAATTTGAAGCTTTAAACACTGTATTTAGGTAGTTTTAATGTTTAGATAACTTTTTAACCTTATTTTCACTGTAATTAAACATTTAAAGTTATCAAAGAACTAAAAACATGGAAAAAATAGTCAAAATTCGGTATAGAAGCAAATATATAGTAAAGAATAGCTTATTATTGTCAAAAAGTAGATGAATTAGTCAATTTGAAGGTGAAATGTGCCAATAGGTATGAAAATTAGTGATTTTTGAGTGAAACTTATGGCAGCATTTCTCAAAAAATACTCACACTTAGCAGAAACCAAACCTGGGAAAAAAGTATTTTACTCACATTTATGCATGAGTACAAGTAAAAAAAGTATTTTACATTTCCTATACTTTGTTGTGAATAAAAGAATACTTACATGTACATATACTTTTTAAAGTTCAGTAATTCTAACAACTCTGGTAGTATGATGCAGCTGTGTAACTCAGAACATACATGAGTCTTTATTATCTGAGACTTTATTATCTGAGTAAATATCTAATATGAGTCTTTATTATCTGCAACTGAGTGGTTTACTCACCAATGAGTTTCCCATAGTTAAATTGCACCGCAGCCCCATGTTCATTGACATTATTCTTTATTATTGGAATAACCTCACTCTCTTCAATTTTCACAATAACCACCAAACTAGCACCAATGCCTGTGTGATTGTTTCTTAAGTTGAAAAATTCAGCAGTGTATAGGACTTCATAAGATATTGGCATTCAAAAGATCACACATTTTTTATATTTTTGAAAATCACAATAAATATAAATATATATAAGACTATATGGCGGGTATTTCGAGGAAACACAGTATATCTTTTCTTTTGTTAAAATAAATCAATTGTTAGCATTTTCATGTGGACACGTTTGTAGTCAGACAAAAAGTTCAAGTGAGAGCTGTAGAAATTCATCCTAATTTGATCAAATTGTGTCAAATCTGTTTAACCATTTGTCAGATATTTTACCAGAATTGTATTTATGTAAAGTTCCATTTTCTCTCCACAATTATACCACTCGTCGGATTCATACAGTGTAAAATCAGTGTCCGGAGTCCTTATGCACGTGTGCACTCTTGGTGACTAATGAGGTGTTTTTTGGGTACGGGGAAATGTTTACACACAAATTCAGGAACAGTCACCAGAACCCAGTAAGGTCCTGGCACGTTCCTGAGGACAGACACGTCAACTCACCGTCCTCGCACCGACTCAGGATTGATTAGCAGTTTACTTTGGGTTGTTCAAATCAATTAAATTAAATTCAAGCAATTAATATAGTTACCGTATTTGTTATGTGACGTGAAATGCACATTTATGATATAACTGATTTTATTATATTTATTGAATGATGTGAGTGCAACGTGAGGCTTCAACGAATAAACTTCAAACATAAATCCTCGGAACTGCACTGCTTAATAAACGAATAAACTTCAAACATAAGCCAAATTGCCAGTTGGCAATAGTGGTGGACGACCTGGGGAATAGCATTTTTGCTGCCCAGGAGTGTGAAGGAGGTTTGTTTGATGTTGGAGTCCATGTCGTCGCAGGCGGCCCCGGAAAGGTGCCACACTTGCTCTCATCCGGTCAATCCAGTGACGGGTTTTCACCCTGATTCAGCTGCGGAACGTCAGTTTCAGGCTGCTGCTTTGCAGGATGCGGTCCGCGTTCCCAGTTATGCTCTGGTCCAGAGTGATGAATTTTGGCGGCCGACGCCACAGGTTCTTCAGTCGTCAACTGTTTCTGCCGTCCAGTTGAATGATAGCCGTCGTGTATCCAGTCTGTCGTTGCCGCAAGGTGTTCTGCCACCTCTCCGATTTTCACAGTCAGGCAGACCGTCGAGTTCGTCGGTGGTTGATGTTTCGCGGCCGCCACCTCGTTTTTTCATCCAACAGCAAAGTCCAGTTGACCAGTTCAAGCTCGGGAGACAACCTTTTGATGTTCAATTGACCGTTTCTGTGCCACAAGTTGATTTGTTGACGCCTCATCCTAGAGTGCCGTTTTTGGTTGACCCCGTCGATTTCCCAGTTGGTCAGTTCTTGCAGGAAGTCGCTTTCATCGACAGTTTTACCGGGCGCCATTATGTGATGGATTCACCTTTGATGCCTTCTCCTGATGACGAACCGGCTCGGAGTGTTCAACAACATGATTTGTCTCAGGTGAATCACATTGTCGAGGGTCATGTCGGTGTTTTGAGCGATTGTTTGTCACGCATGGAGGAAATGTTTGAAAAAGTTTTGTCTCGCATGGCGCCGCAGGGTGCAGCCGCCACGCAACCGCCATGGTTCTGTTGTGTAAACCCTGTTGGAAAGGTGCCAACATCAGACACGAGTAGTCCCCCGGTGGTCGTCGAGACAGTCCCTGATTCGCAGCAACAAAATATCGGCGTTGATGACCCAGAAGAATGGTTGCTCCGTCATTTTTCAGCGGCTCCACAGGCAATGGCAAAATCCACAAATTTTGACATTTTGCATCAATGGATGCTAATCAAACCTCATTTACTTGACAAAATTCCGGTTTTCAAGGGCAAGGGCGATACAGTGAAATTCGCTGAATGGCAGCGGCATGTTGAGGCCACTGCGAAGTCAATCACATCGTCGGACTTGTTGTCTCATTTTTGGGCTGATGTTTTGTCTACCAAATTGTCTGGTGAAGCGTATAAAATTTTACATGTGCTGTTTAAACCAGACCAATTGAGAGATGTAACCGTGGTTTTGCAATCTCTTTCTGACGTTTTCAAAGACAGATCCAAGAATTATACCATGCTGGAATGGGACAATGCGGCCATGACAAGGCAGGAAACATTGACTGACTTTTATCTGCGTCTCTTGTCTAAAGTCCCCTTAGATTTGAAGTCGGGGGTAAATAATTCTAGAGAATGTGTCGAGGGAATCGTTGCAGCGAAATTTTGGTCCAGATTTGATACTTCTCGTTTTGACAAATTTGTGATGGCAAATTTTCGCAAGAAATTTTCGACAGGTACTACTCCTTTGGCGCGCATTTTGCCATCAGTTGAGGAGTATTTTGCAGATTTTGTCAAATCTCCCACTCCAAATAGTCAAATCAGGCCAGCTTCGAGAACACCGGCTATTCGCCAAATGTTACAAGTTTCAAACGATCCCTGGTGTCCACGCCCTGGACATTTTGGCCATCGCACTAGCCAGTGTCGAATGTCAATTTGTGGTCCGCCCCCCTCGAATGTCAATTCGCAACAGCCATATAGCGCTAAATCGGAGGGATATGGGCAAGTGAAAAGATTTGGCCCACAACAAACTCTTGACGCACCAATTCCACATTCATCTGCGATTGCCAATACGGCAAACTGTGTTCCGCCTGTAGCGACAAGTGAAAATTGTGAAATTTCTGAAGTTGATGAAAATGTTGAAATTGTTGAAAATGTTGAAAGTGCAGAAAGTGTTGACAATGACCCATGCGCTGAGTACATCTCTGAGTTTCAGCACAGAATTTCCCGACTGTACAACGATTGTAAAGGTGACGGGCATGGCGCCGGCGCCAACGCCACACCATTTTTGTTAATGCCAACTCTAGGCACTAGAGTTGGCCCACTAATGAGCCGGCCGCAGCATCGGCAGTCTGCCTCATTAATTATGTCAGTGGTTGAATGCAAACAGTTGGCCGCCAGCACGGAATGTTGCTGCGCGGCAAGCGATAAAGATCGCCGATGCTGCGCCGAAGGAAATTGGGTGCACTGAATGCACATGGCCTTCGACTCACCATTGCATTCAGTGCATGAAAACTCGGGGGCGTTGACGCCGACGCCATGGCCCCTGGAGTAAAAACGTGTGGCCGATGTGATTTGCATCGGCAACAACCTAAATATCGATGGCACTGCGTAAATACTTTCTGGGGGGAGAGCGTGCACTATGAAAATGCTCTTGCAGCACCGCGCTGTGTATTTTCATAGTGCTGCCCCTGTCTAATTATGTGTATGATTTTGCTGTGCCCCATCTTGAATATACACCCCCTCTGATTATTACAACCATATAAAATGTGTGCGCCCCACTGCAAATGCAATCAGTTGGGGGCAGAGTAGAATTTCATCAAAATGGCCCATACATGTACATGAATAAGATCATGGCCAATTGCTGCAGCAACCCCCCTGGTTCACATGGACGAGTGCTTGCACTCGTCCAGCAAACTTTCTTTTCACTAAACCCCATTTTGATTGCATTTGCAGCGGCGCACACACACCCAGTTTATAATTAGTAAATTGCCCTTTCCCGCCGCTTATGTATTTTAAATAAGCTACCGTTTTTCGCATTGACATTTTTTGTGTGTATTCGCAACCCCTAAACGTTTTTCTAGTAAATTGGAAACAATAATCCTGTGGAAAGTTAGTTACATGATTAATTAACCTAGAACCAAACAGAAGGACGCTAATAATATGGTGCATAAACATAAACCTTTCTACCTTCAAAATTAACGCCCCGCGTGACGCCATTAAAGCGTCCCGCGGCTAAGTGCTTACAACAATGACCCTGGTGCGTTCAGGGGGTGGAATACAACTTTCGTTCATGCATTACCAATCCTAACTCAGAGCTCTGTGGGTCGCGAGTGGGACAGTTTTTCCAGCAGGTTTTTGCTGAACCAGCCCAAACAGATGAGTGAAATTATCCAGAGTAATGATAATGAAACAAATGAAAATTCTGCTTCTGATACTGGTCCCGATTTGTCATTTGTCGCCGGTTCTTTGTGTATGTTTGATTCTGCAAGTAAATATGGTGTTTTATCACATGTTGACTCTGGAGTTTGTGCTCAGACTATGATAGGAGATAATCAACGTTTATGTGTCAAACTCGCATCAACTAACGGCCTGTTAGTTTATGCGAATGTGAACATTGCAGGCGTTCCGTGCTGCGTTTTGCTTGATAACGGCTGTACGCAGTCACTCATGCCCGCTAAATTATTGGATCAAATTTTGAAAAACGCAGGAAGTGATTTCATGTCAGAGCTTAAAAAATCAGCTGTTCGACTAGATACTGTAAATGGGCCCACCAGTGAGGGCGAATTGTTGGAAATTCAATTGTTTGTTGACCATGTTTCTCCGATTGACAAAGTGCGCAGAAAAGTGTTGACGACATTTTTGATCAATGAAAATACTGATGCCCTCACAGAGATTCTGATAGGCACTGATGTAATGCCTTTTCTCAGAATGACGTGGCTCATTCCACTTTTCCTCGAACAAAACTGTACAGCTAATTTACCAGTGGATAACCCAGAAGTGGCTCAACAAGTGAGGGAAATTGAAGATAGATTTATGACTATTTATTCAAAAATCATCTCAAATTCAAAATCTTTGTTTGTTTCTGCTCAGGGGTCTTTATCGACCGCTTTTTCAATGTTAAAAAAACCAAGTGGCGTTTCTCTGAAGTCATGGCAAAATGCTGTTTTGGTTTGCTCAAATTCAGAGACCCCGTATTCAGGATTATCTATGCACAACACGATTGTTCCCATTCATAATACTCAGAAGTTTTCGATACAATTCAACAATGAAAACCCTTTTCCAATCTGGGTACCCGTGAACACGCCACTTATGTCTTGTGACGTATTTGACAAGAGCGATATCTATTCACCAGGTGCCAATTTTTCAGCCATTTTCAGCTCTAGCGATTTTCTTTTGCCTTTTGGAATTGAACGTGATGATAATGATCCCTCAATTGTTGCCTCTTCCATTGTTTTGCCTGAACCACCCGAGTCATTGACAACATCTGAGAAAAGTGAAAATAAAGTGGTCGAACCAGCCGTGCCTACTACCCCGGCTGAGCAGGCAGCGCATATTTGGTCTCAAATTTCACAAGAGTTACAAATCCCACAGAGTCAAAAGCACAAAAAACACAGTTTTTTCAGTTGTAGTGATTATGATGTTGGCAAGACGCCACTGATTTCTCACAAGATATGTACGGATCCTACAAAACCACCTATCAAACAAGCCGCCCGCTATGAAGCTTGCCACAAACGTGCTTTCATTCACAAAACGATCGCTTCAATGTTGAAGGAAGGCATTATTGAACCATCTGATGGCGCATGGGCGTCACCGATTACAATCGCCCCAAAAGGCACCAATGATTTTAGATTTTGCATGGATTTTAAGCAGGTAAATTTAATCACCAAAATTGATTTGTTTCCACTTCCCCGCATTGGTGAATTGCTTTTGGAATTTTCCGGCTGGAAAATCTTTTCTGCACTAGACATTAGACATGGTTATTATAATGTCCCGCTCGCTGACCAACAAACGCGCGAGCGAACTTCGTTTGTGTGCAGTTTGGGACAGTATCGATATACGCGGATGCTGTTTGGTACTGTGAACGCTGGCGCTTCTTTCCAGCAACTCATGAACATATTATTGAGTGGTTTGAATGACGACCCCACATTGCCTTGGATACGGGCTTACATTGACGACATTTTATGCAGTAGTTATCATGTCACAGAACATTTTACACATTTACGCCGACTCTTTGATCGTCTGAGGTGGGCTAATTTGAAAATGTAAATTCTTTGCAGCAAAATTGAAATACTTGGGACACAAAATTTCTGCCGATGGCATTTTGCCCGCCAACGGCCCATTATTGAGCGGTTATTGAACAGCCTAAAGTTCATACAAAACAAGATTTGCGGCGATTTCTGGGAAAATGTATTTATTATTCACATTTCATTCCTAATTTCAATCGAATTTCTGCCCCATTATATACTGTTCTGAAAGGACATGTGCCAAAGGCGGGTTCTATGCCCTTTGAATGGACTGAGGACATGTTGACTGCGTGGGATACTTTGAAACATTTACTGTCTACCTCACCTGTATTGATTCATCCAGTTTTGATACCTCACCTGTATTGATCGCGCGGATTCATTTTAGAAACAGATGCGAGCCGTCTAGGTTAAGGCACAGTCATTTCTCAATATGGCGATGATGGGAAATTGCATCCAGTGTTGTATATCTCAAAACGTTTATCTCACCCTCACACATCATATTCAGCTGCTGCACTCGAAGCATTGTGCATTTGTTGGGCGCTGCGGCGGTTTGCCGACTATTTGGAGGGGCAAAAGGTTACTGTAATCACTGATAATTTCGGAATACAACAAGTGCTTCGCTCACCGCATTTTACTAAATTGGAACGTTGGGATCGTGTCACGACACTCGTACATCGACCTGGCATACACAATTCTGTTGCCGACGCTTTATCTCGAAATCCGATTACAGAAACTGAATTTGGGCCCGACAAGTTGAAATTGCCCTCAGATTTGGTTTCGGGGTTGTATGCTAACAGATTTCCAGCATCCCAAACAGAAAAACCAGTTTGCGCATGTGTTGAGCCATTGTTGTCAACTCATGTCAAAATTGATTGGGAGCAAATCCAACATTCTGATGAGTCGTTGTTGAAAATTATCAAGTCTATGAAAAAGGAACCAAATTCAAAAAAAAATGCATTTTTGATTAACAATGTGTTGTATTATAGAGCACCCGTTTCGTCTCAACATTTGGCAATATGGCCCCCGAAAACATGGCAGCACGCTTGCCTTGTTCAAGCCCATATGGGTATTTATGCATGCCATGGCGGACAAGCGTGTACGCTCGAATTGTTATGCAATTATTTCGCTTGGCCGAATATGAAAAATGATATCATGGATTTTTGCATTCAGTGCTCTGAGTGCATGACTAATAAAGCGCATCACATCAATACAACTCCTCTGGGAAAGGTAGTAACGCCTTCACAACCATTTGACGTTTTCCACATCGACATGTATTTTGACAAACATTTGAAGAAAAAAGTTTTGGTTGCTGTAGATGCATTGTCAAGATACATGATAACAGCAGTAGTGAGTTCACTTTCCGCCACTGCTATTGCTAGAGTGGTATATAATCAAGTTTTCATGATATGTGGTGCACCGCGAGTTTTGGTTACTGACAGGGGTACCGAGTTTGTGAACACTGATTTCAGGCAGTTGTGTGAATCATTCGGGGTAACACACTCACCCATACTTCCTCACAACCCTGCAGCAAATGGCATTGTTGAGCGCGCAAATCGTTCTTTACGTGAATCTCTTCTTTTTTCACAAAGAGAATTTCCGGGTCAGAATTGGTGGACTTTAGTTCCTACCGCAACGCTACGCTGTAACATGGCCATGAATCACACCACTGGGTGTTGTCCATTTTTCATTGTTTTTGGACATTTGCCCCACTGGAACTTGTTTTATTTGGCAGCCAGACAAATTGATCCACAAGCAGCTAGATCAATTGCAAGATCACAAAGTGACAAAAACCGAGAGGTGTATAAAAAACGATTTGATGAAAGGCATTCTGTGGTTTTTCATGAAAATGACCGAGTCATGGTTAAGCGTATGTCCACGGAAACGAATATGAGGAAATTTGACGGTCCATTTCCAGTGGTTTCCGTGTCTGATGCCAATTTACTGCTCCGAAATCATGATGGGAACTTGTTTTCAGTTCACAGGGAATAGTACCTTGCTGACAACTCGCTGCCAGCTCGCTTGCCAAGCAGCAAAAATCAGGCCTAGCTCGCTGACAACGTTTTTGCACCTCGCTGCCAGCTCGCTGCCAACTACACTGCAGCCTTTTACAGCTAGCTGCCAGCTCGCTGCCGCACGCTGACAACTCGCTGCCAGCTCGCTGCCGCACGCTGCCAGCTCGCTGCCGCACGCTGCCAGCTCGCTGCCAAGTGTAAACAACTGCTTGTCAGCTTGTTGTCTCCTAGCTGGCAGCGAGTTGTCAGTGAGGTACTATTCCCTGTGGTTGCCAAAAGAATGTCATGGCGACTGCCTGTATCCTATATTGATACTTCCCCGGAAGCGTGCAAGTGACTTCCTCGCTGCATCCTTTACTGGTTTTTGACACATACACGTTTTGTGGTAACAGCAACAAGCCAAATATATTGCAAAAAAACGACAACAAAATCATGAATAATCATCCACTATCCCATAATTTCATGCAATCAAACACTGTTCAATCGAACGCCCCGGTTCCTGTTAATTGCCAGTTGTTTTACGGTGCTCATGTTGTTAATCCCGGCCAACGAGCGTTCATGGCGCCGGCTGTAGATTATGCTGAAAAATTCTATACTCTCAAGGCCAAGTATGAAGCTGAAATGAAGTCCAATAAAGATGTTTGTTCCTCATATTAGTTGATTTCTGTTTTCCGGTTTGATCATGCTTTCCTGGCCCACTGTTAAGTTGACGCTGTTCAATGTTTGTGTTTGACGTCTGATGATGGACATTGAAACTTATTCCAAGTTCTCTTTTTGAGTTGACAACCTTGAAAAGTCAACTGAGGTCATTGTTGTCAACTGATGGTCGGATCGGTTCACAGACTGTCAACTCGTTGTGTTGCCAGTTGGCGTTCAAGTCGACTTCCGTGAACGACTTGGTCAAGTGCAAGAAAGAGCTCAAGTCCAAGGTGGACGGCATGCGCAAAGACTTTGACTCGGACTACAACACTTTGCGCGAGAAGTACTCACGCGCCAAGCGTCGCTACAAGACACATCGGGATAACGGTCAGGTTTTTCAACAGGAGTTGGCGGAAGTTCGCGGTGAAAATGATGTTCTTAAGGCGTGAATTGTTGCTTTAGAAAGTCAATTAGAGTCTGTGATCGCATCTCATGATGAATTTAAGGACATGTTGCCCCCCGATTATTCTGTTACTAATGAAAAATTGTGTTATTGGTGAATGGCAAAGGTGAAAAAAATTCGGCACCTGTTGATAAAGTCCCCGAGAACTCCCTTGTCGAGGGGGAGGGGGATGTGAGCGAATAGTTTGATAGCGTTGTTACGCAGCTGTTTGTGAGTGAGCGATTTGATGGCGTATTATAATAGTGCCCCCATCAATTAACTTTTAAAAGAGGGGAATTTGTTATGTGACGTGAAATGCACATTTATGATATAACCGATATTATTATATTTATTGAATGATGTGAGTGCAACGTGAGGCTTCGACGAATAAACTTCAAACATAAATCCTTGGAACTGCACTGCTTAATCATAAGCCAAATTGCCAGTTGGCAATAGTATTACCTCGAATTAGCCCCCCTCCTTGAATTGGCCCCCCTCGAATTAACCCCACCCCCCCCTCAAAATGGGCTGGGGAAAAAATAAACCCCCCCCCCTCGAAATACCCCCTCTCAATGAGTTTCTGTGTTCATATTCTGTGTTTTTGCCATCGTTGCCTGCACAGGGGGTCGTTTACTCTTTACGCATGAATTACCTTCCGTATTTTCACCCACACATTGACGTGAACTTAAAATTCGAGTGGTGACATTATCAAATGAGCACAGTTTCTTTTTTATGAACTCACCAGTGCTGAAGACATTTCCCATATTACCAAGTAAGTTTATTTGACAGCAAAATGGATATTGGGAGAATAGAAACGCATGCTCTCCCATGTGAATCCTGTAAAATACCATCATACAGAAACATTGTCATTTTCTAACAGTTCTTTATCAATCCCAGTTTTCTACAGAGCACTTTTAATCCATTTAATCGTGCACGCACCACGAGGTGTTGAAGATGCCTCCCGAGCACACGTCCCTGTCATAGAACATATACTCGTTGCACAGCACTTTTGATCGGTAGACAATTTGCAATAAAATAGATTTGCAGTCATATGTCAACTTCTTCAAATAATCTTTTAAAGTTTCACCTCCGGTTATATTATTTAGCCTTTCATCGTTAAATTTTTTGCTACTTCGTTCAGTTTGCCCTGTGAAAAAGTGATGCAAATTTTTATTTAGAAAGCACAGGGGGTTCGGCACCAAGCGTCGAAATCAGAGTTGTTAAAATACCGGTATTTTTGGAAAGTGTAAGTGTAAGTGTAAATACACGTTCCAGATTTTGAGTATGGATACCAAAAGTGTAAGGTATTTTAAAAATACCTAGGAAAGTGTAAAAAAAGTGTAAGTGTAAAAATTTTTTTAGAAAGAGCTCTCACTGTTGAGCATTAGAAAGCACCGCTGTTCTCACCTTTAGATCAATTTATTTTTCATTTTCATGCATTATTTCACATTTTACAGCCTTTTATGAAACATTTCAGACTGTAACAAATACTGTAGTGGTATGAAGTTCCCTAATAATGGCAGTTTTTCAGTGTTGATATTTTACTGATCAAGCAATGCGATACACACCGTTTAAATGCAAGAATGGACATGCAGCAAATGTCAATGCAAATGTTGACTGTGTGTCCAGTTGGTGAACTTCCATTGATCTTGTCCTTTTTACAAAAGTATGATGATACTGTAGAATACCATGAGTACTGATCAAAGGTTGTATTTAGATCAAAGGCTAGTTTGTACATTTGCCATATTTTCTACATTCAATGCATTTTTTGTACATGACCCTATTTTATGCTTTCTCAAAAGCATAAAACAGGGCCATCTGAAAGAAAAAAATACACTTTCTGTACCTGGGTATTTTCCCGAGGAAAGTGTAAAAAAAGTGTATGGGTATTTTATGAAAGTGTAAGTGTAAATATAAATACCCATTTACCCGGGTATTTTGGGTAAGTGTAAATACACTTTCGCAACTCTGGCAAAAGTTCCGTGGCGCTTTATAGCATCCCGCAAAAATGCAATTACCTTTTTTTTGTATTTACCCTATAAAATGCACATACATATTTACCAACAAAATGCACTTAAATGATGTATTTACCATAAATGCTCTAAATACCACCAGGGGGTTTATTTTTTCAGAGTGGAAATGTTGAGGGGTGGGGGGTATTTTTTTTGGGGGGGGGGCTTATTCGAGGGGGGCTATTATTTTGTCAGAGATTTTCACCAAATTCATAGTAATCAGTACGCTTTAACCCAAAACCGGTAATCAACATGTCCAAGTAGAGTATATTTGGACATATCAACGTCCATTGCTACACAAACAAGTAGCTGCGGTGCAAACTGCAGAGTTGTTAAAAGTACTGAACTTTCTTCAAAGTATATGTTAATGTGAAGTATTTATTTTTTACTCACCCCCTGAGTACAGAAAACGTAAATTAAGTTTTTTTACTTTTACTCATGAGTAAAATTGTTAAAATACTGTTTTCCTCAAGAAAATGTATTTTGAGTATTTTTGGAAGATTTTGACCCAATTTTCACTCAAAATCAATCGTTTTTGTACCTTTTGACCATGTTGACCTTCAAATTCACAAGTACATGTGTTTTGCGCCTATTTTTTGCAATTTTCTCCCATTTTTTGCTTTTTCTCCCCCTTTTTCCTACTTATGCCTTGAAAAAGCCTATCAACAGCCCTATCTGAAATGCATATTCTGTACTCGAGTACTTTCAAAAAGTATATGTAAAAGTTAGTACAACTACTTTTTTAAGTATACGTAAATGTATTCACTCAGTACTTGAGTATGTAAAGTTCCACACACTTTACAACTTATTTTTCCTGTCTTTGCAGTGTGGAAAATTATCTTTTGTCCAACAATTTTGTCAAAGTTCTTCAGGGTATTTATACTTTATTCAAATCTGTTGACAAAGAAATCATAAATTCAAATCATGTAGTCGTAGACTGGGGCCGTGTGCCTGAGCGGGAACAACCTTATGGACAATTTAACATTTCAAATGTGAGCAAACTGCTTATTCTGTCTACTAAATGCAAAGTTCAGGTTTTCACCTGTCGCATGCCATTAAAATAAAAGGTGACATAAAGAATCATAAAGATTAATAAAAATATAGATAAAATATTATAGATGTTATTACTTTTATCACCCTTTGTTTACAGATAGTGGAAAGGCTAAATATTTGAAGTGAAATGGGAATTTTTTAAGTGAATATAAAAAATGTAGGTTACGGTAAATTTGGCAGAACCGCACAGAGTATACGTACTTTTTGAGTAAATGTAAATACCGTATTTCCTCGATTTACCCCACCCCCCCTTGAATTACCCCCCCCCCCCCCTTGAAATACTCCCAGGTGTTTTTGGGCTGGGGAAGAATAACCCCCCCCCCCTCCTCGAAATACCCCTGTCTGGAATTATGTACATGATGTATGCAGTGTACATTATGTATATATTGGACGCAGTTTGCATCGCAGCTACACATGTACTAGTTTGTGTAGCGATAGACGTTGATATGTCCAAATATACCCTACTAGGACACATTGGTTACCTGTTTTGTGTATATAAAAGAGTACTCTTTACTATGAATTTCGTGAAAATTTCTTATGAAATAATAAACCCCCCCTCAAAATTTCCACTCTGAAAAAATAAACCCCCTGGGGGTATTTCGAGGAAATATGGTATGTTTTAACAACTATGGCAAACTGCGACAAATATATATTTACACCTAGGTGGTATGTATATTAGGCCACTTTATCTATTGAATATGGAACTTTTTACATGAATTATTGAACTTTTTCATGTTGTCGGAGTCGTCACAGACTGGAAGGTGTAAAAGGGGCCTTAAGTATCTATGACAAACTATGCATGGCGCTGGGGGTCGAAAAAGCGACATGGCACTCTTGGCACTTTTGGCCAAAGAGTTGGCACTTTTTACATCACCATGCATGACTACCTGGGAACCAGCCAGCGCTGTTGTCCCCTTGCTCGTCCAGCAAGCAGTCCCAGACCCTGTAAAATGCCCTGTAGAATGTCAAATGTCATGCAAAGTGTTTATAGACATGTAAAATGCCCTGTAAATCGCCAACTCGTTTGGCATTTCGCAGGGCTTTTTCCACGACTTTTGACACTTTGCATGAAATTTGACATCTTACAGGGCTTTTTACAGGGTCTGGAAGTGCCACCAGGAGAACACTCAATGCCGCATCGGGCACCGCCCCAACTGCTTTGTAGTTCAATATGTTCGAACTGCACACTGTCACCGTTGGCATTCTGATATCTGCTGAGCCTGATATTGGCATGGAGGCAATTCAGTTTTCATAGACTTGCGTACACAGGATGATATTTGCAAGCAGAGTTGTTCAAATTATAAGTGTAAGCATAAATACATTTTCCAAATTTTGAGTATGGATACTGTAAACAATAAAGTATTTTTCAAATACCTAGGAAAGTGTAAAAAAGTGTAAGCGTAACGAAATTTTTAAAGAGTGCTCTTGCTGTTGCGCATAGGACGACACCCTTCCTTTCACTTTTCGATGAATTTACTGATCATTCCATTCATTTTTCACATTATTCTCATCAAACACAATCATCAAAACATTGTCATCGGTATTTTCAGTGAGCTATTGCACAAGTGCAGTTTTTTTGACACACGTTCTTGTTCAATTTCGTTTTTGTAGTTTTAACCTTTTCAAAAGCGTAAAACTGGCCTGCGTGAAATTTTTTTACACCTTTATTTCCCAGGTGATTTGGTTGGGAGTGTGCAAAAAGTGTATGGGTATTTTATAAAAGTGTAAGTGTAAGCATAAATATCAATACCCATTTACCTGGGTATTTTGGGTGCCGTATTTCCTCGAAATACCCACCGGGGGTGATTGTTTCATAGTTGTCCCGAGAGGGGGGGGGGTTAAACGAGGGGAGGGGTATTTCGAGGGGGGTTATTATTTCGCCAGAAATTTCTTCAAATCCTAGTACAAAATCGTCATTTGTGATGTACACTGGGGTAGAAAAATGCATCAATAACTGACATGTATAGACTCCTGTAGACTAATAGTAGTACGTAGATGGTATAAACACTGTTCTGATGTTTTTCCGACATTGTTTCAACGTGTTTTCTGCACTATGCAGAACACAAACTACAGTATTTGTCATGTACGTTCTCTTTACACTCAATCTGGGGGGTATTACGAGGGGGTGATTGTTTCATAGTGGTCTCGAGAGGGGGGGGGGGTCAAACGAGGGGGGGGGGGTGTTTCGAGGGGGAGGGGGGGTATTTCGAGGGGGGGGGGGGTATTTTGAGGAAATACGGTAAGTGCAAATACACTTTTGCAACTCTGCAAATTATTCAAATTTTTTTCAAATTATATGATGATGTAAAATGTTTTGATGTTTTGATCAGAGTTGCGAAAGTGTATTTACACTTACCCAAAATACCCGGGTAAATGGGTATTTATATTTACACTTACACTTACACTTTCATAAAATACCCATACACTTTTTTTACACTTTCCTGGGCAAAATACCCGGGTACAGAAAGTGTATTTTTTTCTTTCAGATGGCCCTGTTTTATGCTTTTGAGAAAGCATAAAACAGGTTCATGTACAAAAAAATAACTGCACAGTGCACATATGCATTTATGCATTGAATGTAGAAAATATGGCAAATGTGCAAACTAGCACTATCTCTGACCTTTGAACAGTACTCATGGTATTCTACAGTTTCATCATACTTTTGTAAAAAGGCCAAGATCAATTGAAATTCACCAGCTGGACACAAAGTCGACTGGCTTTTGCATTGATATTTGCTGCATGTACTGTTGCGGGAGCGCATGTTATCTGTTGAGCGCCCTATTATTTAGTTACACTTTACCTATCGCTCGTTATGTACTGCACATAGGTTATCTGTTAGTGCAGTGCATTTTCCTATTTAAGAAAGTATGTGTAATCCATGTTAGAGGGCTGTGCAGTAGGTTTAGGTGTTTCACTGGTGATATATAAGCAGCCCTGTTGTCTGTTTAGATCAGTTGTGCTCTAGGCCAACTCAATTGTTTAGGCTGTTATTTAGGCACCCATTACTGCTGTCTATTTGCGCACCTACGGATTTGCATATGAAGCGGTATTTGGAGTAGAATTACATCATCGTGGTGAAGGTGTAAGACGGGCGTAGGAAACGAGGCTCGACTCGACACACTTGTCTCGTCTTCTCGCTTCAGCCTTTTGACTTTCTAGCAAGCGTAACTACACGGCCAAGTTCACGCTTGTAACATGGTGATCGTACTTTGATTCGACCCGGCAGCCACGACTACACGAGCTGCAGCAACGACGCCCTGGGACACGGCTCCACTCCAAGTGCGACCACTCCAGCGGCGATCGACTACATCCCGGGACACGGCTTCCACTTCGAGTGAGACCACCCCGGCGGCAAACGACAACGCACTAGGACACGGCTCCACGTCACGTGTGACCACCCTAGAGGCAAACAACGATGTTTCACTCGCCACCGCCCCCAGCGGAGGACAACCGCCAGCAGCAGCCGCAGGTCAGCTACGGAAAGCACCCGGTCTCCTTTACGCAACAGGAACTGGCGGCGCAGCTGAACGCGTGGGCGAGCGAGGACACCCCTAATAAAGTGGCGATCCTGAACATTCTGTTTCAGGTCGTCAGATTAGCGAAACCAGGGTGGCCGGTGCCCCCTGCACCGGCCCAGCTACGACCGACAGTACTAGTCACGAAAGTGCTGCGGTTAGTAGACGAGCATTTCAAGGCCACAAAAGAGGTCACAATCACGCTGCAAGACCCGGCGGCGGTCGACACAGACGACGAGGGCGACATCGACGCAGACTCGGAAAGGGCGTACAGGCCCCAGTCACCCATGCGCATGTCGTCAGCAGCCGTGCCACAGAACGCTCCGCCACGCGATCGCAATCGAAATCGCAGCCGGAGCAGCAGCGTGTTGTCACATACGAGGGCGTATGATCAGCACGTGGCCGACCTGGACAAGACAGTAGCGGCCCAGCAGAAAGAGCTGCAGCAGCTCAAGCTGGAAATTCGAGCGATGTCGGTGACGTCGCGCTCGCCATCGGCACGAGTGATGCCAGCGGTGCAGGCGGCGCCAACCCCGGCAGACGTGTGGGAACTCGACACAGAGCAACGTCTCGCGTTGGTGGTAAATGGCCCGCTGTTGTTGCGCCTGGTGAATTATGTCGACATGTTCGTGACAGTCGACACGGAGGGGCTGCAGCCGCTGGGCGACGCGCACACGGCATTGACGCGCCACGACAAAGTCGGCGCTGGGGCGGTACCAGGCATGGCAGCAAAGCTACCCAAATTCGATGGGGAGCCACTGGGCACAAGTGGCTCGTTTAAACACTGGCTCCACACGGCAATGCTGTACGCCCTGAATGTCCCCGACCCGCAGCAACAAATGTTTTGGACAACGGTGTTTGCGCAATGCCTGCAGGGAAAGGCACAAAAGCGATACCTCTCTGTGCGCATGGAAAAGCGCTATAATGTGCTGTACGTTATCAATCGGTTGGCCAGCGTTTATCGCCTGGAGCACCAAATTTACTCCGTGGCCGACTGGTACAGTCTGCAGGCGCACCCAAGCGACTCTGTAGCCGACCTCTACGCCAATCATGTGCAACGTTCCATCACATCAGTGACAGCATCCCTGATCGTGAGAGAGAGCGCATGATTGGCGACAAATTGTTCACGGAGGTGCACAAGCTGCTCCCGAAGGCCTGCTGGTACCCGTGGCGGGACCGATGGCAAGAGGGCACGTGCACGTTGGATGTAGCCATCCTGAAAATGGACATGGCCCGGGAGGAGGACAAGCGCACGAGAGCGCCCCGACCGGACACACAATTTCAGCAATCAAGAGACCGCCGACCATGGCGGTGGCCGCAGCGGCAACAGGGCCGGGGCAGGGCTGGGACTAGCCAGCGAACGCAGCGGGCGGACGAAAGCCCAGAATGCGCTAGGCAGTCAGCACAGCCGGGACGACCCACGTTTGACCCCCGCACGCATAAAGGCCCGCTTTGCACGAATTATTGGCACAGAACGCCAATGCCCCATGCGTTTGCCAACTGCTACGTAAATCCGAAATCGGACAAATTTCAGCCCGAACGACTGCAGCGGCGCAAAGACAATTTGAAACGCATCGGGAAAACGGAAGAAGACGCAAAGAAAAACATGCGGCAAGTATGCCAAGAGATGGGCATACCCATGGGCGGCCCCAGCAACAACGACCGCAGACAGGCCAGTCGTTGGACGGCGCCTATGGATGCCACTGAAGAAGACCAGTCTGAACCGGAGGAGCCGCAACCTGGCGACGAAGATTACGATTCAGACGTGGCCACGTGGTGGCCGGTAGCATCGGGCGTGACCGCGGGGATCCTGGACAGCACGGGCGGCAGCAGCGCACGCACGAGCACCGCCGCTGATCCAATGGCAACGATTTATTTTATGGGTTTTCCCATAACGGGCCAGATCGATACAGGCTGCAACATTGGCCTGTTTATCGAAGATACCACACTGGAGGATATCTGGCAGAAAGCAGGTGCCGATGCGCAGACCGAGCGAGCAAAATATAGGGAATATCCCCTGTCGCACGTACGCACATCGGGCCTGGCCATTCCTGGAAAACACCTGCGGGTGTATGACATGGCTGTGCGCCACCAGACGCCAGACGGGCAATGGCACGAGGACACGCTGCCTGCGGTCGTAAAACTAATGAAATATCTGCCCCCCTCAGACCCCCTGCTCCTCGGCAGAGCGGCGATTTGGGGTAACCTGCAGATTGTCCAGGACGCCCACAGCGAGTTGGACCGGCTAGAGCGGCATTTCAGGCAGCAAGGGAAAGCCCTAGGCGCAGACGGCGAGGAACCAGCGCACAGTCTGCGCATGGCAGATGTGCGCGTAATGACAACAACGGTAGTTCCCGCTGGCGAACGGTGCCAGATACTGGTAGGAACAGACAAGACTGACCCCTTGGCGCACACGTCCGGAAATGAACCCGTGGCGTACGCGTTGGATCCGTATACCCGGAACGAGGAAGGGGAGTTGGTCGAATTTGTCCCCGGTCTGGCGTGTAATGCGGCATTTCACCCGCGCAGCGATTGGATGAACGACTCGTCATTCACCCTGTGTGTGGTGAATCGGACGGCTGTTGACCAATACTTGCCAGTGGATACAAAGGTGGCAGAGGTGTTTGAGTGTCGGCGGTTTTTGCACGAGCACACTGAGCCGATCGACGCGGCCCGCGGCACGTTCGAACTACCGGCACCGCCCCCACCGCGAACAGACTACAAACCTGACAGGCACGTGCTAACGGCAGCGGAAGAGGCCCACATCAAGGAAGTGTGGGGCCGGTTGCCTGCGGAAAGCGGCACGGCATTGCCTGACCACTTGAAGGAGGAGTTCCGTCGACTCCTAGCCAGACGCGGCGGCCTGTTCAGCTTGTCCGACTATGACATTGGCGAGACGCAGGTAACAGAACACAAAATCACACTGACACCCGGGGCCGAACCCGTGAAGTGCGCGGCCCGTTTCGAATCGCCACCAAAACGAGCATTTGTGTGGCGAACGGTTGACGAGATGTTGAAAAAGGGACTTATTGTGCCCTCCTCGTCACCCTGGGCGTTCCCACTGGTTATCGTCCCGAAGGGAAAAGACGACTACCGGCTGTGTCTGGACTTTAGAAAGTTGAACGAACTGACAGTGCGGGACGCTTACCCACTGCCTCGCATCAGCGACATGTTCCAGCAAATGAGCGGATGCGCCATTTTCTCGACCATGGATGCCTCGTTCGGCTACTACAACGTGACGATTGCTGACCCGGACACGCGCGACATGGTCACATTCGTGTGTAGCCAGGGCCAGTACTCATACACGCGGATGCCACTGGGCCTAAAAAACGCGGGCGCCAGTTTCCAGAGACTCATGGACTGTGTTCTGGCCGGATTGAACCAAGAACCCGAGCGGCCCGTCTTTTATGCGTACATTGACGACTGTCTCGTAGCAAGCAACAATCCCGACGAACACTTCACGCACCTGGTGCAGCTATTTGACCGGCTGTAATGGGCGGGCATCCGTCTGAAGCCAGAAAAGTGCTACTTTTTCTGCAATACTGTGAAATTTTTGGGGTTTGAGCTGAGCCAGAAGGGCATCGCCCCAAAACGCAGTAACGTGGCGGCAATCCTAGACATGCCGACACCCGCCACGAAACAGCACATAAAGACTTTTTTGGGGAAAGCGGGCTATTTTAGCCAGCACATCCCGGGCTACCATCGACTCGCGGCGCCATTAAACGCGCTGGCGAAGGGCAACTACCGGGTAAATGGGGCGGACCCCATTCCCGCGTTCGATCAGTGGTCAGACGAGACGCAGGAAGCATATCAACTGCTGCTGCACCGACTAAGCACCACCCCGGTGCTGGCACACCCCGACCGCGAAAAACCGTACTATTTGTACACGGATGCATGCGATTACGGTTTGGGCGCCGTGCTGATGCAGCAACATGGCGACTTCTTGCGGCCCGTATCTTTCGTCTCGAAAAAACTGCCGACCACACACAAAACATGGTCCGTAGTGGAGAAAGAGGCCCTTGCCTGCACGTGGGCTTTGGATCGCCTTGGCGACTTTATCGATGGACAGAAAGTGATCGTGCGCACAGACCACAAAGCGCTCGTGAACGCGCTTACGAAACCGGCACATGGGAAAATTGAACGCTGGACTCACCGATGGGCTGTGCGCCTGTCATTGAAAGATCTCATCATCGAGTACTGCCCGGGCGAGCAGAACGTCATGGCGGACGCGCTCAGCAGGAACCTGATCAACGATCCCGACCAGGCGGCGTTTCAGCGGGCCAGTGACGTGATTCGAGTCCCGCTAGAGAAGATGTGTCCCCACATGGCGCGGTCCACCACGCAGACAATAGATTGGGTGGCAGCCCAGGCAACTGATGCCTCGATCACAAAGTTGAAAACGCAGTTAGAGGCAGGCACTCTGGGTCAGGCCCAGTTTGCCTGCAAGGACAAAATTGTGCATTACCGCGGCATGTCGGGATTTGTGCCATTGGCGCCACACAAGCTGCGGGAGACTTTGCTCCAGAACGCGCACGCCGGACTAACGGGCACGCACGGGGGCATTGAGCGAACAATGCAGCGGTTATGCCGGTACTGCGCATGGCCCGGAATGCGACAGAGTGTAGCAGATTTTGTGGCGGCCTGCCGCATTTGCAAATTGACCAAGGACGCGCAGCGGCACTGCGTAAGCCCCCTGTTCCCGGTCGAGCCCGGCACTCGCCCTTGGGTGAAGGTGGCTGCGGACACGACTCCGATGCCCGAGTTTAGGGGCTATCGACACCTGCTAGTGCTCATCGATTATTTGACCCGGGCGGTGGTACTGGCACCGCTGCGGCAGCTGACGGCAAAACAGGTCACCTCAGCAATTGAGCGGGGGGTGATTTTCCAGTTCGGGCCACCCCACGAGCTTATAAGCGATAATGGCACCGAATTTGCCAACAAAGAGATGGAGGCGTTAGCGGCAAAATGGGGTTTCAAGTTACGCCGCACGACACCGTACCATTCCCAATCCAACGGCCTGGCCGAACGTGTGATTCGCAGTGTAGAGCAGTTGACACGGCAGTGGTCGGCCCACAACGCGGGATCACGCGACTGGCCGTCAGCGCTACCAGAAATAGCTTTGCGCATGAATGTCGCTTACAATCGGGATGTCGCACACCCACCATTTGAGCTCATGTTTGGGTACCTACCATCCCTCTTGGAGGGGGTGGTGTGCTGACCGTGGCAAAATGGATGGATAAAGAAATACAGAGAATTGATAATTAGGCTCATATTCGCACATTTACTTATTTGCACTATTTTACTTTTCATGCACTATATTTATTTACCACGCAAAATATATTTCCTGCACTATATTATTTATCCATGGAGAATATTTAATTGGAAAGTGTATTGTAAGTTATTGGTATGTTTATGTGGAATATTTAGGCTAAAAGGTCAAATAGGTTATTATAAGGTGTATTAACATGAAATTAGGTTCATTCAACTCGCCGTATTTTTCTGATTATTATTATATATACATTTACATGGTTTACTTGCAATTTGGGAAAGTCAAATCTTGTAAATATTTATGTGCTACTTATTTACTTAGGCCAGCGGCCTAATAGAGAAATAGTGCCCTGTGTGTAACTAGCATTTACTGTACGTGTTTATTAGAGCCCTTCGCGTAGGTATAATTATTATAACCCTGCTCACAAGTTATATTATACTTACTTTGACATTATGGTAAATACCCTGCTCAAATTATACCAAAGAATATATTACAAACCCTGCTCAAATATTATACCCATTTACTTGAATAAGTTCCAATTTATCCATTATGAAATATACGTTTCCAGGAAGTAATTATTATTATTATATCGAATATACCCTACTCTATTTACGTCATTAGGAACATTTGCACTACTATTTACAGTTTTCAAACCCTATTATATTAGTCCCAATGTGCGTCAAGGTTTTCTGACAAATTGAACCAAATTAGTAAATCGGCCGAGTTTGCCGACTTCGCGCCTCTCAAGATTAATAGTTTCTCTATTAGCCCAATTTGTACTTGGTATTTCTTTACCATAATTGTTTGAATGTATGCACGCGCAGTATAAGGCAACTGTTTCGGCTAGATGTGTTTATTTGTTGCATTTGTGAATTATTTGTGTATTTGTATTAGGAAATTACTGTAGCTGTTTTTCTATACATGATTTCCGTGTCTTAGCTACTTTGGAAGTTTTTACTTCAGTCTGCGGACCCCAAGCTTCTGAACGAAAATAAGCTAGCGATAGAAACTTCGACTAGGAAGCTCGCTAGGCTTTGCGCTTTTATATTTGGCTGTATCTGATCAAATAAAGTACCTGAAACAATTTCGAACCCCTTTCAACACGCAACCACGAAATAAACTCAACTTGGCTGTCGACAAGTGGACGTTCGGCTACAACGGGAAATCAACCACTCTAAAGGCCGTTTCTCACTACGGTCTTGGAGTTGCCGGATTCGGTGGTAGAAGACGCTGACTTCGGTGGCTTCATCACATGGCGCAGCGAGCAGGGTGATTGCATGACATTGTGCTATCACCAAGCCGGAACGAACATTGTGCGGCAGTTGGCAGAACTTCAAAAGTCCTGCTGAACATCAATTTGGCCTTGGCTGAGCGTTGGCTGTTGATTTGCAGACAGCACTGTGCCAAAGTCACGGCACTCCTGTCTACATCCTGGGAGCGGTTCTACGCTCACGCGCGGAGGACACTGGAGTTCTGACAGACCTGTCAGGATTTCAGGCAGCTTTCACCAGTGTTCTGGCAAGGTGCTAGACGCTGGGCGGCACCGGCATTTGACAAGGAGTCATTGTCGGACGGTGGTCAAACTTTCGCTGGACGCTCCTGGACATCCGGACGCCAGTGACCGCTCGCACGTCCTTCCTATGCCAAGGGAGGGTGACCTGACGGAGACAGGATCGCCACAGAGCCACGCTAGTCAAAGGGCTGTTTTTGGGCATTCGCGGAGGTCCCTTGCTCCACTGGGTAAGAGTGGACTCATACCTCGGAAGTGCAAAAGTAGGGGTATCAGTGTACAGAGGGCTGTAGCTGACAGAGGGCTGTAGCTGACAGAGAGTGGATTTGAAAACCAAGTATTAGGATACTTGGTAGCGTGTAGGGGCTTTGCGGAGCTCCCATCAAATATACACGCTGTGCCTGCTCGGTACCATCAGATCAGACAGCACAGAAGTGCCAGAATACTGCATTGCACAGGCGCAATTGCAGAGCAGTGTACAGAAACACTGCCCAGAATCAGAAAGTGCACCAGAGTGCACAGAAACGTGTCACGGGCGACACGGCAAGCGCAGCACTGCGCACAGCAGCACAGGAGCCGCTCAGGAAAGCAAGTGGCCGGCGTGGTCACAAGGCACACAGGCGTGCCAGAAAGAGTGCCAGAGCGCTCAGAAAGAGTGTGTACGGACCCTCCTTGGGCGCACACTGCTGGGCAAATAACTTGTTTATTGTCCAGGTGGATTTGACCGGTGTGTTGAAGTCAACGCGTGTAAACAATCACGTCAGGGGCTTTAGGAACACACCTGGTGCCAGTGCAGTAAAGGTCAACGCGTGAGAACACGTCAGGGGCCTGTAGGACTGCATTGGTATTGTGCGTGGCACAACAAATCCGTAGTGCACAGAGCACTACACAGAAAGACGCAGAGAAGCGTCACAGGCGTCACAGGAGACGCACTATAAAGAGAAACAGTGAAGGAAAATTCATCAGCAAAAATGGTTTCGCCAACGGGTCACATCAGAAAGACCCTGGGGCCAGCAAAGCACAGGGTGGACAGCAGATTGGCAAGAGAATATGCCAAATATGACCCAGAGATATTTGCGGGAGCAACAAAGGAAGAAAAGAGAACAGAAATGAGAAGGGTGATTGCATCTGTCAAACAGGAGGGTGCAAAATTGGAAAGTGCAATGACTGCAGTGAGAACTCAATTTGACGCATGGAGGGATGTCGTCAAGGACGTTGACGAACCCGACCAGATGGAACAAGAACAGAAGATATACCAAGACTCATATGAGGAATATGCAAACATGTCAGACTTGGTGACACAGAAAATTGCAGCCATGAATGTATACATCGAAGAGTTGCAAGACATGATCCAGCAACAGAGCGGAAATACCATGTATGAAGTCAATACAGCATTCATACAGCAGATGGCTGCCCAGATGGCTCTGACAGCTCAGGGAGCTGCTCCGGGGGCCAGTTCAACCAATGTGACCACAGCAAAAAGCGTCAAATTACAGAAACTGGAAGTGGAACAGTTTACTGGGGAAATTGTCAAATTTCGATCATGGTGGCAAATGTTCGAATCCCACATCCACAATCGGACAGATTTGGAGGACATTTCCAAGTTCTCATACTTGAGGAGCTTGCTGAAAGGCTCAGCATTTGGCATGATCAGTGGATTGAGTGTGACAGCAGAGAATTATGCACCCGCAATTGCAATGCTCAAAAAGAGATATGACCAGCCAGTTGTGGTCAGAAACACGCTGATGAGTAATATCATGAAGCTGCGACAGGCCAGGAATACCTGTCAGGATATGAGAATTTTGTTCGATGCAATTGAAAGGCTGCTCCAGCAGTTGGAGTCACTGGGTGAATCAGTGGAACATCCAATGCTGTTGAGCCAGCTACAACAGAAAGTACCACCCGAGGTTCTCAGAGAAATCCAGAAGGAACAGGGAACTGAGGAAGCCTTGACAGTGGAGATATTCAGAAAGCTGTTTGGCAAGCAGCTAGCGCTCAGTGAGGCTGTACAGCACGCACAGCAAACTGAGGCACCAGTTCAGCAATCGCGCCAGGGGTTTGGGAATAATCCGCGCGCACAGCAATTCAATAATCGGTTCCAAGGCAATGGGAATCGATTCAGAGGGCCAGAGAACCCAAGGACCAGCACAGGGAGCATGTCTGTGATCCAGAATGGTCAGAGTGCACCACAGGCTGGATTCATGAATCCTGGGAGGCCGTGTGTGTTCTGCAATGACACACAGCAATTACACTTTAATGATAAGTGTCCAAAGTTCAAAACTGCCAGAGAAAGGAGAGTGATTTTGTCAAAGGCAGAGCGATGCCTGAGATGCCTGCAGAAAGGGCATTACATGAATCAGTGTCAATTTACGAGAAATTGTTTCTATTGCAAGTCCAATAGGCACCACACTGCTGTGTGCCCAGAGAAATTTGGTGACAATAGCAATGGAAACGCTGGACGGCAAATTCCAGCATTCAAAGCAAATGGTCAACAGAGTGGCCAGCAATCAGCAAACAATGGCAGAAAGTCTGTGCCGATGGCAGGTCGACCAGCACAGAGCCAACAGAGAAAGGCCACAGTGAATTGTGTCACTGTGGAAGAAGCTGGACCAGAAGTGGTAGAGACAGAAACCATATCCAGCACAGTGGTTACAGAACCAAATACAAAGCAACAGAAAACGTCAGTGAACCTGTCAGTAAACAGGAATATGTCAATGTTGATGACAGCCAGAACCGTGATTGAGGCTTCAGAAATGGATACAGAGATGGAGCCTGAACAGCCACCACTACAGATTCAAGCGTTCCTGGACACAGGATCCCAGGGAACGTACATGTCAGAGAAAGTGGCCAAGAAACTCAATTTGAAGAGTACAGGTGAACACCACATCCAGGTGTACACATTCGGAAATGAAAAGCCGCACTATAAAGTAGTACAGCAAGTGGAATTCAGAATGCGGCTCAGAAATGGCCAGAAAGTTGATATGGTGGCTGATGTGGTCCCGACGTTGACCACAGAACAAGTCAAAGTGCCTGTGTCAGAACAGGATGAAAAGTACCTGCAGAAGTACTTCCCGGATGAGAGTTACTTTGCAGACAGAATTCCCAAGGAAAAAGGGACAGAGTACAAGTTCAAGCCAGACATTATAGTAGGCTTGAATTATTTCTGGGACTTGATGTCCAGAAACACCAGCACCACCAGACTTCCGTCAGGATTGTATGTGATTCCATCAGAATTGGGATTACTAATGGGAGGTGGGCAGCTGACGAGCAACAGAAATCAATGGACCACAGATGGCGCATATCCGGTGGTGGTCAACACAATTGTGCATCAAATTCAGAGAGAAAAGTGGTACGAGGAAGCACCGTTGTCAATTGCTCCTGTACCGAATGTCAAAGATATGGACAGACTGGATACCATTGGCATAATGGACCAGCCAGACCTCGTCGAGGACGATGAAGCCATCAAGCAATTCAATGAGAGTGTACAGAGAAACCCAGATGGACGGTACTCTGTAAAGTTCATGTACAAACCAAATTTGCATGAACTCCCAGATAACAAAGCAATGGCGTTCAAGAGGTTCAGATACCTCACCAACAGGCTCAAGAGAGACCCAGAATTACTGGAGAAAATTCAGGCAATCATGAAAGCACAAGAGGAGCAAGGAGTGATTGAGAAAGTCCAAGAGGATATTATGGATGGCAGAAAATTCCATATATTGCCTCATCAACCAGTGATAACGCCAGAGAAAACTACCACAAAGGTCAGAGAGGTATATGATGCCTCAGCGAAACCGCCAGGCATGCCAAGCTTGAATGAGTGCATGTACCGCGGTCCAGTTATACTACCACAGCTGGTAGGGATGCTGATGCGATTCCGATTGCATGGAATTGCACTGGTCGCAGACATAGAGAAAGCGTTTCTGCAGATTAGTCTGCAGGACAGTGACAGAGATGTGACAAGATTTCTGTGGTACAAGGATCCCACGAAACCATCTATGGAGGACAACATTCAGATTTACAGATTTGCCAGAGTGCCATTTGGTATAATCTGCAGCCCAGCGCTGCTGGCGCTGACAGTCAGATACCACCTGAATCAAGCTGGTACAGAAAATGCAAAATTGATCGATGAAAATTTGTATGTGGATAATTTGATCCTCAGTGTGGACACAGAGCAGAAAGCAATCGAATTGTACCAGGAATCCAAAGTGCTGTTCACAGAGGCCCAGATGAATCTGAGAGAATGGAACAGTAACAACAAGAACTTTACTTGGCAATTGGCAGAGTCAGATGTGGCCAAGGAAATTGTCACAACAGTCTTAGGAATGAAATGGGACACAGAGAGCGACCAGATGTGGCTGAAAACGCCAAAGACAGTTCAGCTGTCACAATTATCAGAAACTGACCAGAAAATCAAACTTCCCACGAAAAGGACAGTTGCAAAGGTGACTGCGGGATGTTTTGATCCAATGGGACTCGTCAGTCCTGTCCTACTGCCAGCAAAGAGATTTTTGCAGACGTTATGGCATTCAGGACCAAGTGCCAAAGAGTGGGATACCCCCCTGTCTGAGGAACAGACAGCAATTTGGCAGCAATTGGAGACAGAGTTGCTCAAAGTTGGACAGATCAAGTTCAACAGAAATTTGAATTATCAGAGTGGTGCAGATGCACAACTGCACATTTTCGTTGATGCCTCAGCAATGGCATACAGCGCAGCGGCATACATATGCCAGAAAACAGAAAATGACAGCGGCACGTCAAGCCTGCTGTACTCCAGATTGAGACTAGCTCCAAAGAAACCAGAAGTGACAATTCCACGGCTGGAATTGTTAGCAATGTTGATCGGCAGCAGAATGTCGAAATTCATTCACAAGGAGCTCAAGGACGTCAAATTCAGTCAGACAGTTGTATGGTCAGATTCGACCTGTTGTCTGAAGTGGCTGACAACCGCGAAGCCACTGGCATGTTTTGTCAAGAACAGATTGGATGAAATCAAGAAAATTCAGAGTAAGATAGAAAACATGCACATCAGACACGTCGCAGGACTGGAGAACCCAGCTGACATGGCCACAAGAGGCATGAATATGTCAGAGTTGGAAGGCAGTAACCTGTGGTGGAAGGGGCCAGAATGGTTAATGACTGGAGAATGGCCAGAGCCGAAAGTGGAGCCAGTTACGCCAGAAGTAATGGCAGAAATCAAGAAAGAAGAGCTCAAGTTCCCAAAGGCCAGTCCAATTTACCTGGGCGCCACACAGCAAGTGGTCAGTGACCCAGATGCCAGCAATGTGCAAGCTGATGAAAGCAAGAAAAGCAACCCATTGAGAATTGAGATTCAGAAGTTCTCATCACTGACAAAGTTAATGGATGCAACAGTATACGTGATGAGATTTGTGCGACAGATGTACAAAAAGCGCAGCAAAAATGACAGTCAGAATGGATTGTCAGAAATCATGAAAAGTATCTGTGGTACAATAAAACCACAGGGAATTATCAGTATTGAAGAGAGAGAGATTGCGTTGAAATATTGGATCAAAGTGACGCAACAAAATCATTACAAAGGTGTGGCAGAGATACTGGCAACAGGCCACAGCAAAGGCAGCCAGGATGGCAAGAAAGTAGCTGCAGACCAGCAGTTGATCAAATGGCTCAATGTGCAAATACATCAGGATGGAATCCTGAAGTGCCACGGCAGAATGGAGCATACAGACCCACAGGAGGTCACAGTGCCACTTATACTGTTGCCAGCAACGGCTACAGTGACTCAGCTGATCGTCAGAGACCAGCATGAGAAGTTGATGCACGCAGGAGTGCAACACACATTGGCAGCAATCAGACAAAAGTACTGGATTACACAGGGTAGACGGGTGGTCTACAATGTGACCAGAACCTGCCCAACCTGTAAGAAATTGGGAGCGAAGCCGTACCAGCTTCCACCAATGCCAGATTTGCCAGAAACCAGAGTTCAGAGAGCCAGACCGTTCCAGTACACGGGCTTGGATTATTTGGGACCAGTTTGGTACAAAGTGGACAAAGATCACAGGAAAATGTGGATCTGTTTGTTCACATGTATGGTGACACGTGCAGTTCACCTGGAAAGTGTGCTGGACATGACAGCACAGGAATTCCTGAACGCAGTCAGGAGATTCATCGCCAGGCGTGGAAAGCCTGAGGCAGTGATTTCAGACAATGCGACGCAATTCAAATTGACAGAGAAAGTGCTCAGCACAAGCACTGACAAGGCCATCAATACTGGAAAGGAATGGTCAGAAATGGTCAAAAGTGGAGCAGTACAGACTTACTGCTCACAGCAACAAATCCAGTGGAACATGACTACTCCTATGGCACCATGGCAGGGAGGAGTCTATGAGAGAATCGTGGGTATCACCAAGAAACATTTCAAGGCAGCTGTGGGGCACAGAATGTTAACCCTGCAAGAATTGTTGACACTTCTGCCAGAAGTTGAGGCAGTGATCAACAGCAGGCCAATCTCTTACATCTATGGTGATGTAAAGAGCCTCAGAGTGCTGACGCCAAAAGACTTCCTGACAGGGGAAGGTCAGATTGGAGCACCACAGTTTGACGCAGACAAAGATGGAGAATTCGTGCCCAGAATGGATAACGCAGCGAAACTGCAGAAATATTGGGAGACAACCCAGCAAACTTTGGATAAGTTCTGGGACTTGTGGCATCAAGAGTATATCCCGAGCTTGAGGGAAAGGACTCAGGTGACACACAAACATGGCAGATTGACAGCGACTCAAGAACCCAAAGTGAATGAAGTTGTGCTGATTTATGAAGAAAACATGCCCAGAGGTGCATGGAGGATGGGTCGCATCGAGCAGTTAGAGCCCAGCAAAGATGGACAGATTCGCTCAGCAAAAGTCAGAACTGCCAACAGAAATGTGGTCAGCAGACCACTCAATCAATTGTATCCGCTGGAAATCAATTCAAAGACAATGGATATCCCAGAGACAGCAGTGACAGTCAAAGTGGATCTACTGGACCCAGCAATTGTCCAGAAACATGTCAGAAATCAGAGCTCGAACAGAGACTCTGTATCAAACACTGTTCAAAACCCTACTCAGAGGAACTCAGCATCAGATAGAGTCCTGAGGAGTGCGACAGGGAAAACCACGGTAACCACCAGCAGTCTGGTGATTGGAATGTTGTGCATGGTGTTGATGCTGACAGGCGTGTCAGAGTCAGCAACGCTGAGAGAAGCCAGCAAAGCTTACAGCGAAGTATTTTCCAGAACATACGTTCTAGAAACCTCGACAGTAAGGCCACCATCATTGGCAGCGCATCATGGATTGCCGCCTTTGCCTTCAGAATGGCCACCAAAATCTGTCAGAGAAATGCAGACTTATGAGAGATTCAAAGATGCAATCAAGGATCATCCTGTGGAACAGGTGATCAGTTCACAAAGCCAGAAGTATCAGATTTGCACCAGCGGAAGACATGGACATGCGCTTACAGTTCCTGAAGAAGTGCAGTGCCATATCCCACCAAGGAATTTTGTCAAGGCAATGAAAGTTACACTTTACGCACAGAGACAGATTCCACAGAAAGAAAAGGCATACAGATGCTACATCAGAATTAAAGAGATCATCACACACACCAGTTTCTGGGGAGCGAAAGGCATTACAGGCAACTTTGAGAAATACCAGCAAGTTGGCGTGGTAGCCTGTAACTATGCAAGAATTCACAAGATGTTCAGAGGAACACCTTTGGTGGAAATGGAGCCCAGAGTGTGGACAACCAATCAAACCTTGAATGTGGAATATTCATGGTGTTGCCATGACAAAGAGAATGTCGTCAGTAACTTCTACATGGAAGAAGGAACCGTGGCTTCACTCGATGGAAAGACTGTAATCAGCGACTTGCAAGATTTCAGCCAGTGCAGAGCCATGATGGGACATTGCAGAGACCACAATTATGGAATCACAGTGTGGGATACAGAGAACTTCAAGCATCAATGTGCATATGAGAGAATTGGCAGATTCAAATCAGAAATATCTGGCCAGACAATTATTGTATCAAAATTGCAAGCAGCATACTCCCACAGCAACAAGACGAAGAGGCCAATTGGTTCAGAATGTGTTCCGGGAGACACATACTATACCGATCAAGGAGGTGTATTCATCCAGTTTGACAGAAGAGAAGATGTGCCTGTGGAATGGGCAATGCCAGGAAAGATAGTGGAGGCAAGAGAGTCAACAATCAGTGGAACATTGTATGCCAGATTGGACGACAGAAACTCCAAGTTTCAGTTCCTGCAACATGTGGTCAGAGAGATGACTCAGGCACAATTTGCGATTGTATGGCATCAGCTATGTCAACTTCGCAAGAACCAGCTGGACATGTTGACCCAGCTTTTCCGCATCGATCCAACATTGGGGATTCGAGCCATGCTGGGAAGACAGGATGTTCATGCAGAATGGGCTGGAGAAGCAATTATGTTTTGGGAATGCAAGGAAGTGCAGCCATACATAATTTATCAGACAGGAAAAGTGGGAGAGACATGTTACAAGTACACACCAATGAGATTGGACAAAGACGGGCCCTTGTGGTTCAAGAGTCCAGGCAGCAGAGATTTGGTGGAGAAATCACCAGAAGAGGACTGCAGCCACACCACACCGCACCTGTACAGAAATGAACATGGACAGTGGAAGTCCGCACATGGAATGGTGCATGTCACAGAGACGCCAATTGAAATGACATGGAAAGGACAGTGGCAGGCCTTCACGTTTGACGCGCCTCACCTGTTCACCAACATTGTCAACAGAGCGACCAATTTCATGGATGTCAGAGGCCAGATTCAGAGACTACAGAATTTGGAGCATGTGCAGAACCAGTTGATCGATTACACAGCAGATATGTCATTGGATCCCAGAGTGATCAGAAATTCAATAGAAGGCATTGGAGCTGGAATTGGACAGACAGCAGCAGGAATCGGCAAAGCGTATGGTCACTATATATCTGGAGTGTCAAAAGGGTACACCAACTTTATGGGAGGAATGCTGAAAGGACCCTTTCAAGTGGTCATCAACACAATCGCAATGCTGCTGGGGATCACAATCCTGATAGCCGGAATTGTAGCTGCAGGATACCTGTGGTACAATTGGAGGATTGCCACAGGGAAACCAGTGATTCCACCATGTGTATACACATGCATATGGAAAGGCATA
This sequence comes from Sphaerolaimus hirsutus, assembly GCA_964036195.1. Classification (NCBI taxonomy): domain Eukaryota; kingdom Metazoa; phylum Nematoda; class Chromadorea; order Monhysterida; family Sphaerolaimidae; genus Sphaerolaimus; species Sphaerolaimus hirsutus. Next base: position 31,536,318 of record OZ038452.1, read on the forward strand.
GTGTGTCCGTTCAAATGCATATGGCTATGCTTCAGAGCCATCAGATATACTATCAAGAAATCAACTCAGAAAGAGACCAATTATCCACAAAGAAAAGTACGCAAGACAGAGTTGAGACCAGCAATCAAGAGGAGAGCCAGATCCAACTCAACACAGTCCGTCAGATTTGCCAGGAGAGCAGAAACAGAGGACAGAATGGCAAAGTCACTATCAGCATACGTTCAGCCGGATGAAAGTTCAGCTGATGAAGGACAAGTCAGAGCCAGGAACAGAGACAGTGTTCACATGCCCGATATCCGCAAATTCACCTCACGCGAACGCGCAGGAAGCGACACGGGCAACTACCTGCTTCATCATCAGGCTAGGTCGGCGTTGGCATCACCAGCAACCGGACCTGCAACTTCACGCACGCCCACGACTTCGCGCACGACCACGTTCACCACCGAGGCGACTGTGGAAACGCCACTCATCACTTTGGCGCCCACCACCACCAGCATGTGACGTTGCTGCAACAACGGGGTGCAGCAACTCTTCCGCCCGGAGTGTGCTGAACGTGGCAAAATGGATGGATAAAGAAATACAGAGAATTGATAATTAGGCTCATATTCGCACATTTACTTATTTGCACTATTTTACTTTTCATGCACTATATTTATTTACCACGCAAAATATATTTCCTGCACTATATTATTTATCCATGGAGAATATTTAATTGGAAAGTGTATTGTAAGTTATTGGTATGTTTATGTGGAATATTTAGGCTAAAAAGTCAAATAGGTTATTATAAGGTGTATTAACATGAAATTAGGTTCATTCAACTCGCCGTATTTTTCTGATTATTATTATATATACATTTACATGGTTTACTTGCAATTTGGGAAAGTCAAATCTTGTAAATATTTATGTGCTACTTATTTACTTAGGCCAGCGTCCTAATAGAGAAATAGTGCCCTGTGTGTAACTAGCATTTACTGTACGTGTTTATTAGAGCCCTTCGCGTAGGTATAATTATTATAACCCTGCTCACAAGTTATATTATACTTACTTTGACATTATGGTAAATACCCTGCTCAAATTATACCAAAGAATATATTACAAACCCTGCTCAAATATTATACCCATTTACTTGAATAAGTTCCAATTTATCCATTATGAAATATACGTTTCCAGGAAGTAATTATTATTATTATATCGAATATACCCTACTCTATTTACATCATTAGGAACATTTGCACTACTATTTACAGTTTTCAAACCCTATTATATTAGTCCCAATGTGCGTCAAGGTTTTCTGACAAATTGAACCAAATTAGTAAATCGGCCGAGTTTGCCGACTTCGCGCCTCTCAAGATTAATAGTTTCTCTATTAGCCCAATTTGTACTTGGTATTTCTTTACCATAATTGTTTGAATGTATGCACGCGCAGTATAAGGCAACTGTTTCGGCTAGATGTGTTTATTTGTTGCATTTGTGAATTATTTGTGTATTTGTATTAGGAAATTACTGTAGCTGTTTTTCTATACATGATTTCCGTGTCTTAGCTACTTTGGAAGTTTTTACTTCAGTCTGCGGACCCCAAGCTTCTGAACGAAAATAAGCTAGCGATAGAAACTTCGACTAGGAAGCTCGCTAGGCTTTGCGCTTTTATATTTGGCTGTATCTGATCAAAAAAAGTACCTGAAACAATTTCGAACCCCTTTCAACACGCAACCACGAAATAAACTCAACTTGGCTGTCGACAAGTGGACGTTCGGCTACAACGGGAAATCAACCACTCTAAAGGCCGTTTCTCACTACGGTCTTGGAGTTGCCGGATTCGGTGGTAGAAGACGCTGACTTCGTTGGCTTCATCACAGGTGGGGCTCGTCGAGACCGACTCCGACTCGACAACTCAACCTGACTCAACTCGATTTGACTCGACTCGACTCGACATGACTCGATCCGATTCACACCGAAAACCAAATTCACCGAACTTGACCATCAGCCCCCCCCAGCAGTAACACTCGACTTAAAGCAAAATTGCGGGCACTTAGCGCCAAGTTACCGCAACTTACCCAGCGTCCTGGTGAACTGGGCAAGTTGTGGCGCAAAGCCCGCAACTGCCTCGAAAATGCGCAAATGCGTTATAAGGCAGCGTGCGATAAGAAAGCTCGTTTTCCGCTGAGCGTGGGCGATGCGGTGTATAAAAAGAAAGATTTCAACTTATTGGTAGAGAAAAAAATTCAACCCCTTTGCACAGGCCCCCACACTATTGTGGGAATCGATAAATCTATCGCTATTCTGGACATTTGCGGGAAACTGGTACGAGTGCCGCATTCCCATTTAATTTTGGCACCACGCCAGCACGACATCTCCACGTTGGCGCCGCGCCAAGTAAACACCGCGATTTTGGCACCACGCCAGCGCGACATCTCAACTTTGGCGCCGTGCCAAGTAAACGCGATTTTGGCACTGTGCCCAAAAAATGTAAATACGTTGCACTCGTTTATGGGGAAAATTCGGGCCCACACGGACCTTACACGTGGAAAAATCCCCCTCGCAGAAGCACAACGACTGCGAATGGAGCGCGCCAGCAAGCACTCCACTAGCCCGGCGGCCGGCCGCCCGGCAGCGAAGCGGGTGGCCGGTTTGACGACCGACCACGAGCCGACTCCGCCGACTGTACGTGGGCGCCGTCGCGAGCGACACTCCGTGGCGTCCGAGATGCGCGCCCAGCTGCGACAAGCTGAAGACGCCCGTGACCGCGACAACTTTGCGACGCCCGAGGCCCGACAGCAGAACCTACAGCTGGTCGCCAGCCTGTAGAAGGTCACCGCCGCCCTGGGCCTGCTCTCCGACAGCTATGGCGGTGGCCCGCGCCTGCATCGCGACCGCGACGCGCCGCGGCCCCGGACGCGCACCGTCACCGAGCCCGCCGACAGCCAGACCACCGGCAGCCAGCAAAGGTCGGTGAACCCGAGTAAAAATGTTACGGTGCCACCGGAAATGAACGTGGCAAGTGGGCATTTCGGTTGCAGGGGCACGGCGGGGCCCGGCGGACGCGAGCAGCACGACGACCAGCGGCGCCAGCAGTCGCGCAGTCAGTGGCGCGAGCGGCCACGGGACCGGCGGCGCCAGCAATCACGCGGCGGCGAGCAGTCACGCGGCGGCGAGCAGTCACGCGGCGACGAGCAGTCACGCGGCGGCAAGCAGTCACGCGACAGCGTCGAGCGGTTGCGCAACAGCGTCGAGCAGTCGCGCAGCAGCCACGCGGCGGGCGGCCCGCAGCGCACGGAAAATCGGCAGAGGTCTGTCGATGTTGTTGAAAGTTTCATTTTTTCGGCAGACCCGGAAATAAATGTTACGCGCGCCGATTCCAGAGAAACGGCGCGCACCAGCAAAGAACATCCGCCCGATGGGCCGCGCGGCCAGCAGCACGAGCGGCCGAGCGACCCGGCTGGCGGCGCCAACTCAAAACACAAGGATCCAGGATCGCAAACGAGGTGAAGGGAGCAGGCGGAAAAGGTGAGATAGGGCCGGAAGCGGTGGTGTTGTTAAAAAAGCTGGAACTGCCAGCTGGTGTGACCACCGTGGTGGTAGGAAGTGAGGGGAGTTGGACAGTTCCCCCGGCCAAGTTTTCCATGGACCAGGGGCCCCCCCACACTCATCCTGATGGCACCCTGCCAATTGCAGAACACCGGCCGGCGCCAGTCGAGACGCGGCCGCGGGGTGGGCGGCCGCGCAGTAAGCGGCCCGACTTCAAGCGACAAGCCGACCGGCGACGCACTGCGAGGCGGCGACTCGCCAAGCGACACGGTTTCGGGCGGCGCACACACGGCGGCACCCGCGGGCAACACGCCGAGCGACGGTGCGGCGGCGAGCAGTGACCTGCGGCAGCGCGTGCGGGAACGGCTGGCGCCGGTGACTCCGCCCGGGCCAGCCGCGGCCGTTTCTCTGCGGGCCGCCTACAATCCAGGCGAGTTTGGCGCGCTGGCATGTGCAGAGCAGGAGCGGCGCCTGGACTCCTACATACAACTCGCAGATCGGCAGGCATCCGAGCTGATCGCGGCCCGCTACAAAATTTGCACACTCAAGGAGCAAAATCGCATGCTGCAAGAGGGCTTTGGGCAGCTGCAGGCCGATCCCCAGGAAGCGATGGCCCTTCTCAGGCAATCGCTCAACCTCGAAGGTCAACTGCGCGGCGAGATCGAGGGGCTGCGGGCGGATTTGACCCAGCTGCGCGCGTCAACTGAAGTAAGTTCACGGCCATTAGGGGATGAGTGCGAGCAGTTGCGGGAGCGCTTGCAGAGCACGATTTCTGCACGCGATTTGCTCTCGGCCCAGCTGGCCGAGTTGATGACATTATCAAAAGGGGTTTTAGCAGAATGGCGCGAGGGTCAACATCGTATTTCCACTTTAGAAGGGAACCCCGCGCCACCAGCCAACCTATTTCCGAAATGTTTGACTGCGCGACGCGCTATCACGCAGTTGGCAACCCACCGGCGGCCCGTCGTCACCGGGCCCGGCACGCGTTGGCGTCCGGGCAAGCTACCTGCAGTTTTGATGCGGCCGGCCGACGAGCAGACGCGCCGCAGCCACGCGGACGCGTTGCGAGCAGCGCGACTGGACCACGGCGGCACCAGCACCGGCGCGCATGGCGGTGATGGGTCCGGCACCCAGCCCAGCACCGGCGCCAGCTCCAGCACCGGCGCCAGCTCCAGCACCGGCGCCAGCTTAAGCACCGGCGACCACGGCACCACCCAGGACGCGCCTCGCGACGCTGCAGCGGCAGCTGGACCGGGTCAGCTTGCGGGACTTGTTTTGGCAGGGGGCAGTAGCTCATTGAGAGGGCAAAAGGCGGTGACTTTCGCGGAACTGTTACTCGAGTCCCCTGTGCTTTCACCTATGGGGGCGTCTCCACCGCGAAATACTCTCGCTTCTCAAACCGATCCTTTGATCTCCACGTGCCAACTCGCTGCAGATTTGTTTCTCTCGGGGAGCGAGTGCGGCGGCGACGATCCCGCCGACGCGCTCCTCGAGCAGCTGTGCGAGCCGGCCGTGACCCCTGCCCGCGTGCCGCGCCAGTCTACTGGCCAGGAAACTTCACGCAAGGGGCTCAAGTTTGTTTGCCAACAGGGAGAAGAAATGCTGCGCCAGGGTGATTTGTAGACGGGCAGTGATGTGTTTTGTTTTCTTATTTTAGGCATTTTACACTTTCTCAGGTTCCCAAAGTTTTTCAAAATTTGTATTATGCGGGTCAATTTATTTTCACTTGTTGGTCAGCCCCCTGCTGTGCAGGCGTCTTGGAGGGGGTTGTTGCGGGAGCGCATGTTATCTGTTGAGCGCCCTATTATTTAGTTACACTTTACCTATCGCTCGTTATGTACTGCACATAGGTTATCTGTTAGTGCAGTGCATTTTCCTATTTAAGAAAGTATGTGTAATCCATGTTAGAGGGCTGTGCAGTAGGTTTAGGTGTTTCACTGGTGATATATAAGCAGCCCTGTTGTCTGTTTAGATCAGTTGTGCTCTAGGCCAACTCAATTGTTTAGGCTGTTATTTAGGCACCCATTACTGCTGTCTATTTGCGCACCTACGGATTTGCATATGAAGCGGTATTTGGAGTAGAATTACATCATCGTGGTGAAGGTGTAAGACGGGCGTAGGAAACGAGGCTCGACTCGACACACTCGTCTCGTCTTCTCGCTTCAGCCTTTCGACTTTCTAGCAAGCGTAACTACACGGCCAAGTTCACGCTTGTAACAGTACATTCTTGCATTCAAACAGTGTGTACTCGGCGGACTTTTTGGAAGTCATTGTTCTACGGGATTTTTGTACGAGTGTGACTAATTAAACTTGGCATATGTCCAAGTTTTCGCGTTTCATGCAAACAAGTTTAACAATGCACGATTTTTGTTCACGTCGCCAATAATGGCCGCGGAATGCAATTAAGCAAAACTTGTGTTTACTTAATCACATTCAGCGGCCATTATCGTGACGCGAACAGGAATCGGGCGTCTTTAATCTTTTTGGTATGAAACGCAAGGAATTTGGACGTGTGCCAAATTTCATACGTACTTTTTCGGAGGAATCTATCTGGGCCGCGACGATAAGATTGGGCCTAATGCCTTACAATCCGACTTTCTGTAACGATATGTCTATCAAATTCATATCGTTCTCTTAGAAAAGGTCGGATTGAATTAAATCTATCCTGAACCGAATGGAATCCGTCCATTCAAGTTCGAATAACAAAAAATTACGTCATTGGGAACCAAGGGCCGAATACCTGATTCGTTTCATGTCCGCCGAGTTTATCACATTGCTTAATCAGTAAAATATCAACACTGAAAAAGTGCCAATATTAGGAAACTTCATACCACTAAATTTGTTACAGTCTGAAATGTTTCATAAGTGGCAGTAAAATGTGAAATAATGAACGAAAATGATAGATAAATGGATCTAAAGGTGAAAACAGTGGTGTTTTCTAATGCTCAACAGTGAGAGCTCTTTCTAAAAAAAATTTCACTTACACTTTTTTTTACACTTTCCTGGGTATTTTAAAAATACCTTACACTTTTGGTATCCATACTTAAAATTCAGAAAGTGTATTTACACTTACACTTACACTTTCAAAAAATACCAGTATTTTAACAACTCTGGTTTTGATTGATGTTTTGATGTAGATGTAAAACTATTTTGATGTAACTTCAGATATTTGAAACTTGTAAACTTTATTGTATCTCTCTTTTCTTTTATGATTATCTGAGGTCATATAATCTGGTTACCCCCCAAGGAGTTGAGTAGTAATGTAAATAGTATGGGTGTCACCAAACACGCGATTGTTAGGTTTCAAGTGCACACTACCTATGACCTTCTGTGATACATTTTCAGTTCAGCACTGTGAAATAAATTTGCTCTTCCAACTGTGTCTTGGCGTTGTGTTGTGGGCCCCTGCGTCGACCCACATCTACTCTAACTTTAACAGTAAAATCAAACCAACTTTCATCAACATCCACAGTTGTACTTGCTGTGGTGCCCCATGTGTCTTGTTGAAAGAATTGTCTTATAACCAGGTGTGAGATTCTGCAACATGTTTATAACAAAAAAATTTAAATTGTAAAATTGCTGAAAGATGACTGAGGAATTGTTTTTGTTCCAAATTTTTACATGACTTTTTTGGGCAAGTGTTTCAGTCTCGGGCGAATAGCATTGAAAAATGACCGATTTTTAGAAATAAACTGCGTTCGGATCAGGTTCGGCAGTTAGTTTTTGACATTGCTGCTGACGCTGTATCTCCCGCTATGGTGGGAGTTAAGATGTCAAATTTGGAGTGGATGTAGCCCACATCAACCCTTACTATATAAACACCTACTCGGACAAGTTCACCACCCAAATTTTTTTTTCACTTCGGATGTAATAAAGCTATGGGTGTGTTATAAAGCTGAAACTTTGAATATATAAAGTTGTAACACCCTCCTACTCTGCTTCAATGGGGGGAGGTGGGGCGACTCACTGCAGGGTGTGTTGCCCTATACGCAACAATTTTTTTTGGCTTTTTTGCTGTCTGAAACAAGTTCACCACCCACTTGATTAGCTACACTTCGAGGGTCTATCTCCAGCTGTGAGGCTGGTATGACGCTGAAATTTGGGGGATGTCTGCCAACAACCCCCTTACAATACACCAGTGGGGCTGCCTGCCAGCGACCCACTACAGTATGCATTGCTGCATGTACTTGGTCCGGCTGAAAAGTCCCCGGGCAGTGCTTGCCATTCGCGCTAGGGGTAAGCTACGGTAATAAAATTTTCACACGTTAATATACCAGGTGTTTTGAGTTTTCACCCAAAATTTCACCCCTCTAGCTCCACCCACTGCGGAACTGTGGGGGTTACAATTTCGGTCATTTTTTTCTGATGTACGATGTACAAATGGTGCTCTAGCTCAATGCTGCTTTAAGTTGTGATCGTGAAACTTTGGCTAGTGTAAGCCACCAGTGTTGGCAATGTGCCAGCACCAACGAACATTAGCTATGATATCATAAGTCTAGTCCATATTGTCATTACTGTCACTACTCTCACTACCAAATTCATCATTCTGCCTCACCTTCTCAAAAAGTGGTTAATACAGGATGCATTTTGCATGCACACTGCTGTTGAACACAGGTGATGTGCCCAGTACAGATTAGTAATAAAACATAGGGAAATTTTAAACACATAACTCACTTACTGCACATTTCAAAACAACATTAAAATCACTGCATTACAACATGATCTCAGATAATCACCAAAAACATCCATCACAGTTCCACGTTTCTTGCACATCACCCTGATCTGCATATTAATTTTACCTTAATAGCAATGATGTTGATAAAAGTATTGAATATTATCAGCACATTGCCAACACTGGTGGCTTACATTAGCCAAAGTTTCATGATCAAAACTTAAAGCAGCATTGAGCTAGAGCACCATTTGTACATCAGTACAAAATGACCGAAATTGTAACCCCCACAATTCCGCAGTGGGTGGAGCTTGAGGGGTGAAATTTTGGGTGGTAACTCAAAACACCTGATATATTAACGTGTTAAAATTTTATGACCGTAGCTTACCCCTAGCGCGAATGGCGAGCACTGCCCGGGGACTTTTCAGCCGGACCATGTACATTTGTTCATTTTTTTCAAAACAACCCAAGCATCCCAAACAAGTTTGCCATCAAACTGCATTATAAAAAATGTTGTGAGAACATACCTGGTATAAAATTGAGTCAGATTTGAACCCTAATTCTGCTCAGTAAGAATTTTTCAGTAGGGCATCCACCCCGTCCCATAAAAAGCAGGCTGAAAATTTCACTTTAAACCAATTTTTTGTTTCACACTTATAAAGTTGGTTTACAAAGTTCATTAGGGAAGGGTCCAATGTTCAAAGTTACGTAAACAACATGACCTCTAAAATGCCTCCATAAGGAAATTTATTTGGGGTGAAAATTATGGTGTCATAATGACATCATCACAGGAACAAAATTTGACAAAATTTCCATTTTTTCATTCACCCCAAATACATTTCCTTATGCAGGCATTATAGAGGTTATGTTGTTTACATAACTTTGAACCTTAAACCCTTCTCTAGTGAACTTTGTAAACCAACTTTTTAAGTGTGAAACAAAAAATTGGTTTAAAGTGAAATTTTCAGTCTGCTGTTTATGGGATGGGGTGGGTGCCCTACTGAAAAATTGTTAATGAGCAGAACTAGGGTATAAATTTTATTCAATTTTATATCAGGTACATTCTCACAACATTTTTTTATAATGCAGACGGATGGCAAACTTGTTTGGGAGACTTAGGTTGTTTTTAAAAATGAATAACTTTATATGCGGTGACCCATGCTGTAGTGGGTCGTCGGCGGCCACCCACTGGTGTATTGTGAGGGGGGTTGTTTGCAAGACATCCCCCAAATTTCAGCTTTCTATCGCCCACACAGTTGGACATATAGCCCTCGTAGTGTAGCCAATCAAGTGAGTGGTGAACCTGTTTGGGACACCGAAAAAGCCAAAAAAATGTTTGCACGTAGGGCGACCCACTCTGTAGTGAGTCGCCGCACCTCCTCCCATTAATACGGAGTAGCGGAGTGTTAGGACTATATACCAACCAAATATTAGCTTTATACGGTTCCCATAGCCAGAGATATTGCATCTGAAGTGAAATAAAAAAATGGGTGGTGAACTTGTCCGGGAAGGTGTTTACTAACGCGGGGGCACTGGCGACCCGCCCAGGTGTCGGTCGCGGTATATGCTTAAAAAAATCGAGATTTTCTCGGTCCACATCAAGTCCGGCACCAAGTGAATTTCGATAACTTCGGGTGCTGTACCCCAGAAACGCGGATATGACGACGCTAAAGCTTGGGGTATAGCCGACACCCCCCCTTATTGAACAATGCGGGTGGGCACCAGCGCCAGCGACCCACCAAAAGTGTCGCTTGACGCATATTTATTGCGTGTTATGTTTAAAAGATGCAGTGTCCACATCAGGTCTGGCACACATTTGCATTTCGCCCCGCAAGATTCATTTTAATCTATTTTTTGTTACACACTTTAGAAATTGGTTTAGAATGCCCTCTAGGGAACCTTACCCCAAAAATATCCCGCTAAGGAATTTAAATAGGGTGAATCTTATGACGTTATGAGGTTATGACATCATTCCAGTACAAAATTGTACTGTGATGATGTCATAAGTGACGTCATGGCATTCACCAACATTTAAATTTGTTAGAGGGACTTTTTTGGCATAAGATCTTTTATGCAATTTTATACTTTGAACCCTCTCATCGAGGGCAATCAAAACCAATTTTAAAGGTGTCGAACACAAAATAGATTTAAAGCGAATTTTTGGTATGCGACTCTAGGGGAGTTGTGGTCTCATCGTTCAGCGGTGCTGAACAGGAAATTCCAGTATGGAATGGTACTGTGGAATTGTAATAATTACTGAAACACGCTGTTTACTGTAGAATCTTCAAAATTAGCTTCAAAATGTTCAGCTAGCGGAAAACAACAATGGAAGATAGAAAATCGAGGCGAGTGACACTTTTGGGGGGTCGCTGGCGCCCATTAAAAGTGTGCAATGGGGAGGGGGGAATATACCCCAAGTTTTAGCTTCATCATGTCCGCATTTCTGGGGTCACGGCACCCCAAGTGGTCGAAATCCATTGGGTGCCGGACTTAATGTGGACTGAGAAAATCTAAAAAAATTTGCGCACATACAGCGACCGACAGGCGGGTCGATGTGGGCTACATCCTCCCCATCCTCGAATGCTTGAATGGCTACATCCTTGAATGGCATCAAAATCAGCTAATGAACGACAAGTCCGGTGGACCCCCCCCCCCCCCCCAATGCCAGGCCCAATGTGTGCCAAGGGCGCCACCGCATGGGCATACTGGTGCCGACTACTCTGACACGGTGCCCTGCAGCACTGTTTCTATGTTGACAGCAATCTCACACCTCTGCAGTCTGATAAAGGGTCAAAATCGACGCCAACACCAGTATCACTCGCCTGCGTGTTTTCAAAAGCTCACCTTCACGGTGAATATCTATGCTTGAATACCCCCCCCCCCCCTCCCCCTCCATTTAGATATGACGGTTCATGTGGCAGTATGAAAACAACCATTCTCACACCATTAAAGCTAAGCTTTAGAAGTGAAAAGGACAGTGCAACAACGGAACACACACAACTGCGATTAAAATACACCATATTTCCTCGAATTATCTCCCACACTTACGAACAATGGAAGTCCATAAAATTTCTGGCAAAGTAATAAGACTCCCCTCAAATAAGCCCCCCTCAAAATTTGTTGGCGGAATACGCCCCTTGGGTATTTCGAGGAAATACGGTGATTATTTTTTTATTTCTAGCTCACTAAATAATTTAATAAATAAAATTTATTAGCCCATCTCACCATGGTCTCCGAATAGCTGCAGACGCTTCAAACGCTTCAGATACACCATGTACAGTATTTCTGCCCAGCCAATTTTCTTTGATTGTCTGGGGCCAATTTCACGTTTTGACAAGTTACGAGACAAGCGTCGAGGAACGCGCTTGACAAATCTCTCGTGACGCCCAGCTCGTTCATCACTAATTTGATGATATTCATATTACCGTATTTGCTCGAATTACCCCTCGCGGGGTTTATTTTTTCAGAGTGGACATTTTGAGGGGAGGTTAAACGAGAGGGGGGTATGTCGAGGGGTATATCGAGGGGAGTATGTCGAGGGGGGTTTATTATTTCGCCAGAAATTTTTCGAAATCCCAGTACAAAATTGTCTCTTGTAATGCACACAGACGTCGAAGAATGCAACAAAAACCGCCATTTATAAGACTCTATAGACTTACGTATCTACGTAGATGCTATAAACCCTGTTCTAACAGAACACAGTCATTGTTTTTAACGTGTGTTCTGGTTTCCCGGATCACAAACCGCCTTACGTTCTCTATACAGTAAATTTGGGTGAGGGGTGTATTTCGAGGGGGGATTTATCAATTCATATTTAGTGTCCATTTTGAGAGGGGTATTTCGAGAGGGGGGTATTTCGAGGGGGGTATTTTATTTTGAGGAAATACGGTACTTTGATTGGCATTGTGCCAATGCTTTTGCAAAATACCGTATTTCCTCGAAATCCCCCCTCGAAATACCCCCTCAAAATGACCACTATGAACTTTTAACCAGAGTTGGAAAAACGTATTTACGTTTACCCGAAATACCCGGTTATTTGGGTATTTATACTTACGTTTACGTTTACGTTTTCCAAAAATACCATTACGTTTTGTTACGTTTTCCTGACCAAAATACCCGGGTACTAGGGAAAACGTAAAAAAACTTGTGATCGTTCACACGTGCACATGTTCAAATCGGCTGCACCACCTGCAGCCAACAATATTCTTATGTTTTTGCATAAACGTAAAATGTATATGTACAAAAAAGCGGTGAATAAAAAAATCACTACACGCTTGCACTTACACATGAATACTGGGTACATATCCATAAATGTGTTCAAATGCTGAACACAGAAAACGTTTTGTTTGTTATTGGAGGCTTGCGTTTATAAATTTTATTGTGATGAATTCCGACGACGCACTTGCAACAACTGTGAGTACGGCACCTAGCACACGTTGTGAAATTGGCAGGGCGAGTGCAAGCTCTGGTGCCAATCCCAGACTCTGCCCTGTAAAATGTAAAACTTCATGAAAATGTCAAAACTCATTTGAAATGCCCAGCAAAATGGAGAAAATTTGCCACCTTTCAGGGCATTTTGTATAACTTTAAACACTTTGCATGCCATTTGATATTTTACAAAGCATTTTTACAGGGTCTGGGACTCCCCCGGAATCACCAGCGTAGTTGATTTGGCCACACTTACAACAGAAAGTGGTACAGATGCAGCGATTGACCCATCTAAATGTGAAAAAATGGTATTTTGCAAAGCACAATGGCAAATATTTACAGTGTATAAATTGTTTACATTTACGTTTTTTTTTACGTATTCCTTGGTATTTTAAAAATACCTTACGTTTTAGTATTTATACTTATGATTTGGAAAAGGTATTTACGTTTACGTTCACGTTTTCCAAAAATACCAGTATTCGCACAACTCTGCTTTTAACCCCCCTTGAAATACTACCCCCAAGTTGAGTCTAAAGAGAATGTAGACGCAGTTCGTGTCCTACCTAATACAGAACTCACGTAAAAACAATAATTAAGGCACCTTAGAACAGGGTTTGTACCAGCTACATGCTTATATAAGTCTACAGACGTTACTACATGTTGGTTATCGTTGCATTTTTTTACCTCAGCGTATGTTAACAATGACAAATTAGTACTCCAATTTCAAAAAATTTCTGGCGAAGTAATGACCCCCCCCCCCCTCCTTCGAAACTCCCCCCTCGTTTTACGACCCCCCTCAAAATTTCCACCATGAAAAAATAAACCCCCTCAACTCGACACTTCTACAACTAGACAAAGTGCGAAATTGAATCCTGACATTGTTGATTTCTGTTTGTACGGACACGGAGCTGTTTTTCCGTTCGCCTTTCTCCCAACTCATGACTTTGTTTCCTTTTTGAAAATGAAACTTCTTTATCCGATGTAACTTGTGTAGGTAACTAGTTCACCGACAGCAAATTACAAATACCTAGGTAAGTACAATGAAATCTACCATATAAATAGAAATAAAAAACCTCATTAGGTATGTACATTACATTCCTCTGACTTGTCAGTGTGTGTGAATTTAATGGAACACTTTTTGCGTGACTTTATTCATCAAAATTACGGTAACATTCCTTTGTTAGAGCGCAGTAATATGAATCGTAAAAAATACCATGAATGCAAACATCATCGCTGCAAATAGTTTTAGGTTACTCGATAGCTTAATGGTGAAAGTGTTTTAACTCGAGTGACTTGCTTTAGCCATGAAATAAAATGTTCCAATAAAGCACAGATGCAATATAGACCCGGCGGCGCAAAGTCAAAATTGGTGCTTGTGATGGGTCAAGCCTATTACGCATGTGAACCCATCACGCATGTAGACCAGAAACATTATTCCCGCAGGGGGCAAGAAGGGGGGCGGGTAACCCTACCCCAAACCACCCAGCTATCTATCTATCCACCAGGCAATTTTGGCTCCTTTTCCCTGTACACCCCCCCCCCCACCGCAAATTGCCCAACTATCTAGCCATCTGGATTCTGGATCACTTTTGAGGTATTTTCCTCAATCCAACTCAATCCTGATTCTAGTCCTGAAAAGTCCATCCTCTCTGAACCAGAGTTGCAAAAACGTATTTACGTTTACCCGAAATACCCGGTTATTTGGGTATTTATACTTACGTTTACGTTTACGTTTTCACAAAATACCATTACGTTTTGTTACGTTTTCCTGACCGAAATACTCGGGTACCAGAGAAAACTTAAAAAAACGTTGTGAGACCCAAAAATTTTCGTCAAAATACAACTTCCGCCATAAATTTCCGACAACTTTAAAAATTTTGCGCGCCAGCTGTATTTTCAGAAGCCGTATTTTCAAAATAGGTAGGTATATTTAATATTCAAATTATTCTATAGTTCGACCCCACCTCAGTGCAGAGTATTATGAATTACTTTCCAAACTCGAATTGTGCCAAATGCTTATTAAAAAAGTCAGCGGATGCTGTTATTTAGTGGCTTTCATGGATTGATTTTGTGCTATTTGAAGATCAAATGTTGAATCAACTCTATGAATCGCCATAATAAAAATGTTTTTGTGACAAGTTTGAACCCTAAGATTAAGTCTACATTAATTTTTTTGTATTCATCTGCATGCTTCTAGTGTGCACATTGTTTTATGACCTTGCATCCAAGATTCCGATTTTTTGTAAAATTTTTGTAAAATATTTGTAAAATGGTTTCATTTTATTTTATTAATGACATTTCAGAATAAAATAAAATAAAATGAAACATGAATAAAATAAAAATAAAATACAATTTTAATACAATTTTAGTAAAAAGAATTTTACTAAAACCAACCATGATCACAACCACAATTTTTATAATCACAAAGTTTAAAATCATTGTTGTCATGGTTATGTAATCCATGCCTGCTTGCTGGGGGCAAGTTTTGTGGGGGTGAGTGGACCAGGTGCCAAATTATACTCCCAACTGACCAGCAGTCAAAAAATGGCTGTGGGCAAGCCATAAGTAATTTTTATTTTATTTGAAAAGACACCAACACAAGTGTATTCATCACTTGTGTTGACAGCACAAAAAAATTGGCTGTGCACTTTACTGCAGCTGTATTTTGTATGTTTTTCGAAAATTCCCATCTATATTTGCCAGGAAAAAATTGGAAAGAAAACATTCATCAATCTGTAGCAGCAGAACACGGGGGTGCCAGGGGGTGCCACTTAGGGTTGGGACGATATGACTTTTCGATATCGATATTCGATATTCGATATTTTTTTCTGAAACTCGATATTCGATATCGATACGATATGGACCCTCGATATCGATATTCGATATTAAAAAATGCTCGATATTCGATATCGATATTTCGATATTTTGCTTTTGGTATAGCAGGGCATATCTTATTTGGCATATTGCATTTCCATTTGATCACAAACCCAACTGATCATCTCTACTGAAAAGTAGATGATACAAATTTAAATGGCACACAATGATCAAAATGAGAAAATGATTTAAAAATGTGACAGATGTGGTAAGGAAAAGGTGCCAGCCACATTTATAGGTGCCATGCCATGGTGCCATTGATGTTTCCATGGTGTAAGTAGCTATTAAACATACATATACTCTTATGTGAACATCTGAGAGAGCATTTGCACAAGATTTGATGCTGCCGCAAGTGCTGAAACAAAAATACCCGTCATGTGAGAACAAAGTGCGCGCTTGCGCGCAAAATTTATTAAAATTGCTTATGAAATTGCCTTCTAATAGTGCCATTCCTGGCTTATTTGAAGTCAGGCCCAGGGAGTATAGAATATCGAAAATATCGAAAAAATGGTCGATATTCGATATCGATATTCGATATTTTTTCAAAATTTTCGATATCGATATTCGATATTCGATATGAAAAAATAGTCGATATCCGATATTCGATATTCGATACGATATATCGTCCCAACCCTAGTGCCACTTGGCATATATGTAGGATAATATTGTGGGCACCCCCACAATAATTGGCAGCCGTATTGGGCTGCACGTTTCCTTGTGAAATTGTTATGAAAAATGAGGTACCTGATTTCCCATTTATATTTTCCACCAGTTTATGTGTGAATAACTTATGAATGAGTGGAGCTATCGCAGTCGTATTTTGTGGTATTTATTTCAAGGAAAAACGGTAGGCAATTACTTTGTACATTCATATGCAGCATTTGCACTTTGTTTGACCAGTTGAGATTCACTTGGGCGTCGTTACACAGACTTTACTTGGGCTCAGGTTACTCACGCATAGAAATTAAGGGGTAGAACATTTACTTATTACTTCATCAAACAAAACTAGGGATCAAATCGGATTGACTTTTCCGGCTTTGGATTTTTTATTTTCGGGATCGAGATCGGGATCAAATTGGGGCCTCGCTCGATATTGGGATCAGAATCCCTGAATCTTAAAACTAACGATGGCAAAAAAGATTCGAAAATTCGAAAACATTTTCGAATTTTCAAATTTTTGGTTTCACCCCTAGAAAAAAACACTTAAAAATTGATTTATTTTTTAAAAAATTCTAAAATTCTATAATACTTTTCAAATTTTTCAGGGAATTCAAGGCAACAAAACGCACCCTTAAGTTCAACGTGCTCAATAAATCGATAATTGATACGCGGTGCGTATGAAAACGAGAAACAAAAAAAACGTCGAAAAACGTTGAAATGTAAAATGCCCTGTAAAATGTGAAATATCATGCAAAGTGTCAAAAGTTATGAAAATGCCCGGGAAAATGGCTAAAATATTTGCCATTTTCCACCGCATTTCCATGACTGTAGACACTCTGCATAACATTTGACATTTCACAGAGCATTTTACAGGTGTCTGGGACGGCCCATAAGAGCTTCACATATTTATAAGTATACTCCAGCGACATTACACCTTACAATGGAACTTACCATTAGTGATGTAAAGGCACCGGGGCACCGGTGCCCCGGTGCTGGGCACCGAAGGGCACCAGCACCGGTGCTGGTGCGGTGCCATTGCAATCTTCAGGGGTGCCATGCCGGTGCCGGTGCCATTTTTTTCAGAATAGCACCGGTGCCGGTGCGGTGCGGTGCCATTTTTTTGCCGGTGCCAAAGGTGCTAGCACCGGGCCAAAGTAAAAGGCACCGGGAAAGGCACCGGCCAAGGCTTCATGTGCTGTGCAATTTTGTCCACAGTATGTGCTTATTCATATTTCAAAAAACAGCGATATATTTACCCAACCGTTTTTGCCTTTTTTGTAAACCTCCCATCAAATAAATATCCCTTCTGTGAAATCCATTATACCCGATACGTGATCTGATGAACGAATCTAAAATTTTGTTGAATTTTAAATATTTTTATATTTTATATTTATCTTACTTGTTTGTTCAAAATTTGTTGTCAGTTTATGACAGAGATAGTTCCATTCTCTGTACAGCAACGATTCCGATCAGTAGACAATAGTGGCTATGGACATTGCAGTGAATTAAATATTTTATCTTTCATTTGTAATCATTGTAATTGCTTCATAAAAGTGATTGCCACATCATTCTGATCATTTTAAGTGCTCAACCATCAAAATCGGTTGAAAATTCATGGAAATATGCGCTTCCAAAAGTGAGACCACTGAGAAACTGGCCGATATTCACTTCAGAAATTCCAGCCCGGTGCGGTGCCTTTCGGTGCTAGCACCGGCAACCCGCCGGTGCCCTTCGGTGCCGGTGCCATTTTTTCCAAAAGGCACCGGTGCCGGTGCGGTGCGGTGCCATTTTCTGGCCGGTGCCCCAGGGTGCCAGGTGCCCTTTTCATGTGTTGGCAAAGGTGCCGGTGCGGTGCGGTGCCATTTTTCCCGGTGCCTTTAACATCACTACTTACCATATCCCATCTGAATAAACGAAGAAACATAAACTTTTTCATTATATTCATCAAAGCAATTAGATGAATATGATGAAAAAGTTTTTATGTTTGTTTTTTTATTCAGATGGGATATGGTAGATTTCCTTGTAAGGTGTAATGTCCTTGTAGTATAAAAGAGATGTGATCCAAGATATACTCCAGCGACATTACACCTTACAACGAAATCTTCCATATCCCATCTAAATACAAGAACAAACATACCGTATTACCTCGAATTATCCCCCCTTGAATTGACCCCCCCTCGAATTAACCCCCCTTAAAATGGACTGGGGAAATAATAACCCCCCCCCCTTCGAAATACCCCCCTCCGGAATGATGTACATCATGTATGCAATGTACATGATGTATTGCATTACTGCTAATTTGTATCGCAGCTACACATAGACTAGTTTGTGTAGCTATTAGTGATGGAATGGCGCCATGGCGCTGGCGCCCTCTGATGGCGCCAAAGGGCGCCAGCGCCATGGCGCCATTGGCGCTTATCGCCCTTTTCTGTGGCGCCATCTGGCGCCTGGCGCCATTATTTCGAATGGCGCCATGGCGCCCTTGGCGCTTGGCGCCATTTTCGCTGGCGCCAATTTGGCGCCCGGCGCCATTGTTTTGTATGGCGCCGAAAATGGCGCCAAGATGCCGGGATAAACGGTAATATTTGGCCATATTCAACTGCTTTTTCTGCTGAATGATGTCATTTTGGTGATATTTAACACATTCACCTTTGTAAATTTTTTGCCAGAGTTGAAGTTTGGGTTTACGTTGATTATTTTATTCCAGATAAACAGCAAATCTTCATATATAACAATTGCAAAATATTAATATTAATGATGTTTATGAAAATGAAAATGTTTAATTATTTTTTTCACAACCCTTACATAATTCATTACCTAAATATTTACAATGCACTGTATTTGCATGAAATAACCTCGCGGGGGGGAGGGTTATTATTTCCCCAGCATGCTCAGACATGGGGGTATTTTGAGGGGGGTTTATCCGAGGAAACATGGTAGGAAGGGGGAATAGATACGTTATTTCCCCGAAATTCCCCCAGGGGGTTTATTTTTTTGTGGTTTTTTTGCAAATTCTGTTGGGGTTAATCAAGGGAGGGGGTATTTCAAGGGTGGGGTACCTAATTATTTCGACATAATTGTTTCGTAGTGCACATCTTGAGGAGGGTATCTCGAGGAAATACAGTAATACAATTTCATAGAAGTTCTGGTGAAATGATCAACCCGCTGAAATACCTCCCCCCGATAAGCCCCTTGGATTAACTCCCTGGTGGTATTTTCAGGAAGTATTGTATAAAATATTCGCGATAAGATTAGTTTTGTGGCTTGTGTCACCATCATAAAAATGGTACAATCTTCTATAAATGCTTCCATGATGATATACAGGCTGAAATAGTGAATTTTGTTGTTGGCGCCATTTTGGCGCCTGGCGCCATTGTTTCTGGCGCCCTTTGGCGCCCGGCGCCATTTTCTCAGATGGCGCCATGGCGCCATTTTCTGTGGCGCCCTTTGGCGCCCGGCGCCATATTTATGAATGGCGCCATGGCGCCATTGGCGCCTGGC
Organism: Sphaerolaimus hirsutus; assembly: GCA_964036195.1. Lineage (NCBI taxonomy): Eukaryota > Metazoa > Nematoda > Chromadorea > Monhysterida > Sphaerolaimidae > Sphaerolaimus > Sphaerolaimus hirsutus. Next base: position 31,555,975 of record OZ038452.1, read on the forward strand.
GCCATTTTTCTTGGCGCTTTTCCGTCACTAGTAGCTATACACGTTTTTATGTCCAAATATACCCTGTTTGGACACATTTATTACCTATATTGGGTACGTCATTGCGTATACTTTACTATGAATTTCATGAAAATTTCTGACGAAATAATAGACCCCCCTCGAATAAGCCCCCCCTCGAATTAACCCCCCTCAAATTTTGCTGGCGAAATAATACTTCCCCATGTGAGTATTTCGAGGTAATACAGTAAAAAAATTTCATTGTATTTATCAAAGCGATTTCATGAATATGATGGAACTTTTTTATGTTTGTTCATTTTTCAGATGGGATCTGGTAGATTTGATTGTAAGGTGAAATGTCGCTGGAGTATAAGAGTGGTTTTACGTATTGGCTTGAGAAATATTTACCTGTATTTTGTGAAGTTAGCACTGTATGCACTGAGTACGCTCAGTGTGCTATACTCGAGCGACACCCTACATTTTTCTGGAAGTAACACTCCATCATGACGTCATAACCACAGTCCGCAGTGAACTTATGGCTGACTGAACCAGTTCGGAGTTGGGATGAAGTGGAGTGGAGTGGGGAGTCGGTTCATAAGTTTTTGGTTGGCTGTCTGCCAGCCAAAGACAAATCATATCTATTTGTAGAATATCACATCTGCCGAGTAAAGCCACTTCGAAAACAGTCCAAATTTTGCATTAAAAGCTTCAGATTCAATATTTTTCCAAAAAAAAATCAAAACTTATTTGAAAAATTTGAAAGTGGCCAAAAAAAATCGAAAATTGCCAAAAAAAAATCGAAAATTCAAAACTTCAAAAATTAAATTCAAAATTCGAAAATAAATTTCAGGAAAAATACGAAAATTTGAAAATTCATTTCAGAAAAAAACACTTAAAAATTTAAATACTTTTTGGAGGGTTTGCCATCATTACTTAAAACATATCGGATATTGGAATTGGGATCGGGTCGGGACTTGGGATACCGTTTTGAGCATACACTCCTGGGTAGGGTGTCAAAAAAATTTTTTACGGAAAACGGAAAACGAAAAGGTAAAATTTTTTCACTTTACGGAAAACGGAAAACGGAAAGGTAAAAAACAAATTTCTGCCGGAAAACGGAAAACGGAAAGGTAAAAAAATTTCACTCAGCAGAAAACGGAAAACGGAAAGGTAAAAAAAATTTGTCGGCCGGAAAACGGAAAACGGAAAAATGAAATGCCGGAAAACGGAAAGCAAAATTTTCACGGAAACGGAAAAAAAGTTAAATTAGCACGGTAATAGACAAATTTGCAGAAGGAAAACCAGCATGCAGGTTTGCCTGTTTGGCTTTGATTGTGGTAGCTGTACATTCTGCAACTATGGATCATGCCTGTAACTTCACTTGTAGTTCAAGCTTAACTGAACCAACAAAAAATCATCAAAAAGTAGCCATAGTGGCCATAGGAAAGGAAACACTACGACAATTTCGCAGTCTAGAAGCAGTGGGAATCACTGATGACCCCTATGCAATTGATGACAACATTGCAGAGGAGATGATAATAAATAGCATAAAATTCAACGACAACAACAAACAATACTATATTGACTGGCCGTATAAAGAGAGTATCAGTGACCTGCCCACGGGAAAAGCAGAAGCCTTGGTGTGGTTTAAATCACTGATAAGAAGATTCAACAAAGATCCAAACTTATTCGAACAATACCAGAAAGTTTTGGACAACCAACTAGAAAAAGGGAATAATTGAGATCTGTGACGACAAAACAGACAACAAGGGGATTCATTACCTGCCACACCAGCCAGTAATCATGCCGGGCAAATCGACATCATGCAGAATCGTGTACGATGGGTCGGCAGGTAAGCCCAGTTTCAACAAGTGCCTTTTTAGAGGACCAATTACAACACCATTAGCACTGGGCCTACTCCTGAGGTTCAGGGCAGGCAATCTAGCATTAATTGCCGATATTGAAAAGGCATTTTTGCAAATAGGATTGCATGACCAAGCTAGAGACTACACACAATTTTTCTGGCTGAAAGATGCCTCAAAACCAGTAACTGAAAATAACTTAATAGTACTTTGTTTTAAACACGTACTGTTTGGACTTGTCTGCAGCCTAGCAATTTTGGGAGCAGTCATAAAATACCATTTAAATGTGACAATAAACAACATGAATGAAAATGAAGAAAATGAAGGGGAACAAAACCAGTTGGCGATGATAATAAACAACATTTACGTCGATAACTTCATCATGAGTGTCACGAATGAAGTTGAAGCTTTAGAACTATATTACAAAGTCAAAGCTTTATTTAACCAATGTTCTATGAACATGAGGGAATGGCTGTCAAACTCCAGATCAGTCATGAATGAAATAGCAGAAAACGACAGGAGTCCAAAGGTGAATAAAATTGTCGCAGTAATGGGCATGAAATAAAATCACCAAACGAACATGCTGGCAATATCAACACCAAAATTGCAAATTGACAGCATCACAACACCAACCAGACAAAACTTGAATAAACTATTGGTGTCAGCATATGACCCAATTAGGTTCACAGCACCTGTTTCACTGACCCTGAAATCCCAGTTGTCAATGCTGCTCCAAGAGACAAAAACAACACAATGGGATGAGCCAATTGAAGATTGGAAAAACAATGGAAAAATGCCAGAAAACTGAAAATTGAGCCAGAAAATGAAAAAATGGCCTGGTAAAACGGAAACAGAAAGGTAAAAATTTTTCAGCCAGAAAACAGAAAAATGGGCCGGAAGAACGGAAACGGAAAGGTAAAAAAATTTCAGCTGCCGGAAAATGGAAAACGGAAAGGTAAAAATTTTTCGGCTGCCGGAAAACGGAAAACGGAATGGTAAAAATTTTTTGGCTGCTGGAAAGTGGAAAACGGAAAGGTAAAAAAATTTTCAGCGGAAAGGCGGAAACGGAAAACAGAAACGGAAATTTGACGAGACCCTGTGTTTTTACCCTGTCGCTCATTTACTTTTTGAAGGTATTTACCTTGATCCCCTGCACATTTATTAAAACAAATATTTACCTTACATGTTGTGAATTTACCTTGGCAGGGTAGGCATTTACCCTGGAGGTAAGTTTCAAGTGGCAAAGATTTACCCTCACATGAGTTGATTCACCCCCATGTAAAATATAGCGCGGTGAACTCAAAGGCGGTATTCATATCTATGTCTGTTTGGTGCATTTTGGTGTGCGCAGATTAGTGCAAATACTCATTATGTCGACAGAGACATTCATTTTTTACAGTATTATTTATGACAAGTGTAAATACAGAAATAGGACATTATCATTAGCGAAAATATTTGTGCAATGTTAAAATGCAGATATATAAGCAAGCAAATCCCATTTCCCGTTATATCCCGTTTTCTGCTTTTGAAGTGTGAAACGGTACCAGTGATCTGGTACCATTCGACATTTGTAGTAATAGCAGGTGGAGCCTAGGGTGTCAAAAAAATTTTTTTACGGAAAACGGAAAACGGAAAGGTAAATTTTTTTCACTTTACGGAAAATGGAAAACGGAAAGGTAAAAAAAAAATTTCTGCCGGAAAATGGAAAACGGAAAGGTAAAAAAATTTCACTCAGCGGAAAACGGAAAACGGAAAGGTAAAAAATAATTGTCAGCCGGAAAACGGAAAACGGAAAAATGAAATGCCGGAAAACGGAAAACGGAAAGCAAAATTTTCACGGAAACGGAAAAAAATAAAGTGAAATTAGCACGGTAATAGACAAATTTGCAGAAGGAAAACCTGCATGCAGGTTTGCCTGTTTGGCTTTGATTGTGGTAGCTGTACATTCTGCAACTATGGATCATGCCTGTAACTTCACTTGTAGTTCAAGCTTAACTGAACCAACAAAAAATCATCAAAAAGTAGCCATAGTGGCCATAGGAAAGGAAACACTATGACAATTTCACAGTCTAGAAGCAGTGGGAATCACTGATGACCCCTATGCAATTGATGACAACATTGCAGAGGAGACGATAATAAATAGCATAAAATTCAACAACAACAAACAATACTATATTGACTGTTCGTATAAAGAGAGTATCAGTGACCTGCCCACGGGAAAAGCAGAAGCCTTGGTGTGGTTTAAATCACTGATAAGAAGATTCAACAAAGATCCAAACTTATTCGAACAATACCGGAAAGTTTTGGACGACCAACTAGAAAAGGGAATAATTGAGATCTGTGACAACAAAACAGACAACAAGGGGATTCATTACCTGCCACACCAGCCAGTAATCACGCCGGGCAAATCAACATCATGCAGAATCGTGTACAATGGGTCGGCAGGTAAGCCCAGTTTCAACGAGTGCCTTTTTAGAGGACCAATTACAACACCATTAGCACTGGGCCTACTCCTGAGGTTCAGGGCAGGCAATCTAGCATTAATTGCCGATATTGAAAAGGCATTTTTGCAAATAGGATTGCATGACCAAGCTAGAGACTACACACAATTTTTCTGGCTGAAAGATGCCTCAAAACCAGTAACTGAAAATAACTTAATAGTACTTCGTTATTAACGCGTACTGTTTGGACTTGTCTGCAGCCCAGCAATTTTGGGAGCAGTCATAAAATACCATTTAAATGTGACAATAAACAACATGAATGAATATGAAGAAAATGAAGGGGAACGAAACCAGTTGGCGATGATAATAAACAACATTTACGTCGATAACTTCATCATAAGTGTCACGAATGAAGTTGAAGCTTTAGAACTATATTACAAAGTCAAAGCTTTATTCAACCAATGTTCTATGAACATGAGGGAATGGCTGTCAAACTCCAGATCAGTCATGAATGAAATAGCAGAAAACGACGGGAGTCCAAAGGTGAATAAAATTGTCGCAGTAATGGGCATGAAATGAAATCACCGAATGGACATGCTGGCAATATCAACACCAAAATTGCAAATTGACAGCATCACAACACCAACCAGACGAAACTTGAATAAATTATTGGTGTCAGCATATGACCCAATTGGGTTCACAGCACCTGTTACACTGACCCTGAAATCCCAGTTGTCAATGCTGCTCCAAGAGACAAAAACAACACAATGGGATGAGCCCATTGAAGATAAATACAGATTGAAAAAACAATGGAAAAATGCCAGAAAACTGAAAATCGAGCCAGAAAATGGAAAAATGGCCTAGTAAAACGGAAACGGAAAGGTAAAAATTTTTCAGCCGGAAAACGGAAAAATGGGCCGGAAAAACGGAAACGGAAAGGTAAAAAAATTTCAGCTGCCAGAAAACGGAAAACGGAAAGGTAAAAATTTTTCGGCTGCCGGAAAACGGAAAACGGAAAGGTAAAATTTTTTCGGCTGCCGGAAAACGGAAAACGGAAAGGTAAAAAATTTTCCTGCGGAAAGGCGGAAACGGAAAACGGAAACGGAAATTTGACACCCTAGTGGAGCCACGCTCCGT